>DWHP01002414.1:0-14492 GCA_018247895.1 Parnassius honrathi
CCACCATTTTGATCCTGAAACGAAACAACAATCGATGACTTGGAAGCGAGCCTCCTCACCGACGCCAAAGAAATTCATAGTTTCAAGTTCGGCGGGAAAGGTTATGGCATCTGTTTTTTGGGATCCTCAAGGCATAATTATGGTAGAATATTTGGAAAAGGGAGCCACTATTACGGGCTCTTACTACGCAGACCAAATAAGAAGAATACGGGAGGCCATTAAGGAAAAAACACGCGGCAAACTGCGAGCTGGAGTGCCGTTTCACCAAGACAACGCACCGGCTCACAAAGCCGTAGTTGCGATGGCTGCCATTCAAGAAACGGGATTCGAACTGCTCGAACACCCTCTCTATTCGCCAGATCTAGCTTTTAGTGACTTCTGCACCCATTCGTACAACCTTTAAAATAAACAACACATTCTCGACTATATCATATTAAATAAGCAAAGATCTAAAATGGGGATCTAACATTTATATCATATGGCAGAGAATGCGGCCCAGAAGGCAATAAATCACGACACGGCGTATTAACCTCCACGCCACGATGACCTTAGCTCGGAGAATGTCCACAGGCCATAAGCAATCTATCTATACTGTGGAATTGTTCGGCTAAACAGAGCTAAAGATTACTATAGACAATTTGTGTCGACAGTAGACTTTAATTTGCAGGTCACTGTAAGGTCTGCTAACTAACTGAGTAGATCCATTTTAAACCCTGACGAAAACAGAGGTGTATAAGTTTGTAGAGTGTATCTGTATATATGTCTGTGGCATCAAAGCAACTTAATGGGTGAACTGATTTTGATTACGTTTTTTTCGCTTTGAAAAGTGTCTTATACCTTTCAAGCGATGGAGCGTGTCCCAAGCTACGTTTGAAGCAAAATACCTGTTCAACCGATTGAAAATCATCAGATGATTTTATTCCGGTTGTTTTTAAAATTGTTATAATTTAAGTTATTACTCAGTATTATTAAAGTTACGTAATAGAGTAAATTTGCAACTATATATACTATGTTTTCATGGAATGGCTTGGCTCAACCTGAAAGGACTACGCTCTCACATAATTGTAGCACAATACTTCTATGTTTTATATCATGATTGTACTACAAAACTGGGGACTATTTTTACCGGTAAGTAGGCGCTCCATGTTAATATTCATGGATGACAATAGGTGACACATTTGTGTTTCCATTTCTATGTGTATTTGAGCCATAGCAACCACATACAAATTATACGTGGTAGACCACGCTGCACCTATATTATGGTTGTGGCATGAATAGGTCGGACCACGCTCTCACATAAGGGTGACAAACGAGCTGTTCGTCCAGTCTGGCAGAATTGGACTAAGAGTCTCGTCAATTCTGCTTCCTGCCCTTGTGTGGGCCAGATGCTCCATCCACTTTTCAAGCACAAGCTGCCGAGTCTGGAACTTTCACAATTGCCACTCTCTGGGAGAAAGTACTCTCATTGTCGAAGCTCCGAGCGCCAATCGTACATAGACACAAGGAACTCCGTCTCTATGTGCCTGGGTGGGGATCCCCCTAAAACGCATGCAACCTCATGGGAAATTGTCCTCCGACCCATGAGGAGGCCCCATATGAAGCCATGAACCGAACCACCCCCAGGTAGAGGTGGTGGCAATTAGCACCGGGCCCTCCGACGTTGTATAGCAGCCGCTTTAAGGTGGCTGCCGCTCCCATTAGCCGGGGGGCCAAGCACCTGAAGTGCTCGCGGAAGCTCCAGTGGCTGTCAAGGATGAGGCCAAGGTACCTCATGTTGGACCCAATCAAAATACGGACAGTACTGATAATGATGTGGCATCCCTGTGGCGGTGCTTTTCGAGGCATGTGAAAAAATGGCCTCGGACTTGCTTAACGCCACTAACAGTCCCAAGACTCGTATTTGAGGATAGATATAGATGTCAATGGGCCACAGCAATCTCTTATTATCTGGTGGACTGTATTCTCGTTTGTCACCCCTATCCTATAATAAAACAGACGCAGTGGCAAGATGAACGGCTGCCTGATAAGTCTCACCCTGGGCAGTGACTAGAGTATCGTCTGAATAGCAGATTATGCCAGCACCCGGAGGAAGATCTCCCCGCAACATTCAGTCGTAACCGACGTTCCGTAGAAGTGGTCCTAAAATCGTACCCTGTAGAACACCGCACGACATTTCCCTCCTTAATATCTTTCTTAATAGCCTTCCCATCCAGGATATCAAACGCATCGTTCAGAGAGATAGTTCCTGATTATTCGGCAGAGTTAGGGAGGTACTTCAATGCATCCTTAATATACTTACTCCCAGGGTAGGGTATTCAATTCGAGGGCAATATATCTCGGGATACTGCCAATAATACCACACCTCTCGCCACTATGTGCCTGGGGCCTTGACGCATTTAATTGCGTCTATCTTCGACCGACTCACTCGAAAGTTAAACTGCTGGACTGACAAATCGGGACTCACCTCTTTGGGATGCCCAATACGCCAGTAGGTGGGGGGAGAGACCGTGGGGCACCCATCCTTCTTCAGAAGAACTAGTCTGCCCATCTTCCATTACGAGGAGAACCGTTCCGCCTCCAGATAGGCATTAAGTAGCGTGCGGAATCGTTCCCCTAGTTCCTCTAGGGCTAAGACCCAGATGCGGCCAGAAATGCTGTCAAAAACTGGAGCCTTGTTTTTCACTCGGAATCTTAAGATCACTGATTGATGGTGATGACCACTCCACCCGGTATGAAAATTAGGTTTTACGTTAACACACAATAACATTCTCAACAAATTGAGGTTGGAGACTCTCAGTGAGTGGAGGTGCCCAGGTTTTAGTTTGCCCTTGACCACCTTAAATGGATGCCTCCGTAGATCTTGATTGAGGGTCTCCAAGAGATCTGCTCTCAAACGTGTCAGCCTCACGATTGGATAGCGCAGAACGTATCGGTTCCGTTTCCATTCATTGTACGTTTCGTATAACTATTTTTACATCGTTTCGGAGCCGTCTTCTTCGATGTCTGGTGTACTGGCGCCTCGCTTTCAAACAATAAGTGCACAGAACCACAGTCTTTCCAGACTACCAGTACACCTGACACCTAGAAAGTTGATGTCTGGCGCGAGCATGCTTGCATCACAGATGTGTCATAGCATCCCGCAACCAACTTACCTCCTCTTCAAGCCCCACAGGCTCAGTTGGAAGAGACAGCCACGCCTGGACAATATTTTTTTATAGGATAGGGTGTCAAACGAGCACACATGATGGTAAGTGGTTGCTGCGGCCCATAGACATCTACATCTATCCTCGATTACCAATGAAAATGCAGATGTGTTGCCACCCATGAGGACTAAGATGAAATGCCCCGTTTCCGGTAAAAAGGGTCTCCGGTTCTCTACACTCACCATACGAAACACAGCAGCAATAAGCTACTATTTTACGCTGGTATTCTGTGACAGCGTGGTTTTTCCCCAGTCGAGCCGATCCATTCGTGCTACAACTATACTACTAATATAACTGCAGCATGTCTCTATCACGCATAGCTTCATTTACAGCATCTCTTTTCATACCTCTCAATATCCATCTAGTGGCTGACGATTGGGTATGTCTACTGACCGCATGATCGGTGCTTAGAATCTGGAGAAGTAGGTACATCAAATTGAATATAACGATGGTCTGACAAAGAATTCACATTCTCCAAGACTACCAGCCACAAACGCGCGGGATGGGGGGACAGATGATGCAAATGAGATATCTACAATAGTCATCACACATCTACAATCCTCTGTCTTCGCACGCTTGTGTAGATCCCTGATTCAGCACTTCTATACCCGTTATAGTCACCCAGCCTTCTAGTGCTTTGCCAGACGCATCAGTGACAGGATAACGCCAGACTGTAGGGTTAGTGTTAAGATCTCCCATGACCAGCACTAGGCGAGACAGGGTTCACCCAATAAGAGCCCTCAGTTCCCCCAAGAACGTCTAGAATTCAGCAAAGTAAAGTGTTTGGTGAGAGTGATGGCCACTAGGTCAGGTGACATAGTATGACTCAGTGACCACCGATACATTAATCAACTAATGGACCACGCTCCGCAAAAGCAAATCTGTACCCGGAGAGCGTACCCGCTTTTCTTGGAGAAGCTGCTCCTCAAGCGCCTCCAATCGCGCATTCATCATGTTGTCAATACAAGTGGTGCATAATTAAACTTGCCGACTCTTCATTTTCCTTTTCTTTTTGTGTACCCGCGAGGAGAGGGTGAGGCAGGATTATTGTTAATCCTATCTACTTCAAGCTGGATTTCAGCTAGCTTTTTACGCAGATCCTCTATTTCACTGCGCAGGCAATTTCCTCATTTACTGATCTCCGACGTAGGACTTCCACGACTGTTTTTATGGAAGTGACGTATCCTTTAAGGCACGTTGGAATGTGCGTTTCAGATTTTGCGATTTGGCAGGCTACCGTCAGAATGACTTCGACATCATCGAAAACCTATTGGGAAAGAGCCACTGCCGAACGGTCATCTCCGACTCTCGTCGTCTCTTTTTGCCCCACGAGAGCGCACTTCAGTCCTAAAAGCCTTCCCCCATATATCAATACGTAGGCTTTCATCCGATTGATTTTCCTCATCTACTATTTTTAGGTATTTTGTTTTCCATTGTTCCATTCTTATCCAACGAGTGTTAGGGAAATAACAGTCCATCCGAGCAGTGCCACCTTTGCTTGGATTAGCTTATGCGTAACCCGTCAAAGGTGTCGGCTGATACCCTGATGTGGAGCAATGCCAACGACTGAACTTTTACACATCATATTATGCAGCTTCTCACGGCGTGCCATGCTTGAACAAGGTGTGATTTTTAAAGAGGTTATCATCTTCACAACTCCAGGTGGTTAAGCCAAGACCCCTCAGCCCCTTAGGTACCGCGATAGATGATTCACTTCGTGCCAAAGGGAATCCGAGGTCCGAACGGCGGCAGAGTCGATACAGGTTCTTCCCTTGCCTGCCCAGAGACCGGGTGAGGAAACACTGAGCCCATTCAATTTCTTTTTCTTACGGGGTGTGGTCCCTGAAACCCCCAAAAATACCGGTTACTCGACGCCGGCAAAAGCCGAGTGCACCTAGCACTTCACGCATATCTTATCGTCTGTTCCTCCCAACGGAGGGGGAACGGGAAGCGACATCTAGGCCCTCCTTATTTTAAACAAGCTCTCGAGCGTTTTTTCATTCCATTCTTAACCCAAGGTACACCCAGACACAGCCAGTTTTGGTCCGCTACGGTTTCCCGCTTCCACCCATATCTGAGTGGCGTTTCCCTACCTACCTGGGGATGCGCCCGATTAGAGGACTAGCAACTCTACACGAGATAGCCTTCCAGCCTAACTCAATTTACAGGGTTTCCGGTTTGGGAGTGCTAAGTATTTCCGGGCGGTAAAGAAAAAATAACCACGAAGACCGTAGCGGGAACGAAGCGCAGCGCTGCTTCCGCCACAGCCCTCGTGGTTATTTTTTTTTTACCTTACTCAACTTAAAATATTTCTGGGTGTAAAGTATGTAATAATCATTTATTTATAGTTTTTAAACATAATTTACTATAAGAGTATAGACCATAGAATAATAAAACTACCATAGTATCATAATAATGTGATACTCATCAGATATCTTTCGTTCTTGTCGCATTTACTTAAAATTATAGTTGTTTCTCGTCAGCAACGCAAAGTCAAGAATCTGCATATAGAAAAAGCCAAAATTAGGGGCTTTTAGGTGCTAATTAGTTGCCAAGTTTAAAAATTAGGTTCTCTAAAATTTTCACCGTGACGTACATACAGTTGAAAGGAGACAATTTATTTTTGTATGTAGAATGAGCTCACCACAAATTTTAATGATTCTTAAAGAAATGCATGTCGATTTATTTCTTATAATATACAGATTACAACACTTTACTGTATATAAACGGAGTACTGAGAGATTAACGATTAAAATATGAATCTAACAATAATCTAAATACAAACTGCAAGCGATTTTCTAGTAGTTTTCTCCGGGATTATAAGTTAAAACAGTGCACTGTTGAATAATAATTATAGTACATATAAAACAAATTTGTAGGTGTATTCAGCATTTATAGGTACTTTTAAGATCGATCGAAAGTGTTTTCACTAGTTCCGGCCAAATATAGTGCCTGTCTATGCACAAATGTCGTATGATTATTGATTAATCGTGAGTGTACATTCCAAATACCATTAAAGTAATATGATTAAAGCCAAGGTGACTAAGGAATAATATGTCCGTTTATATTTATAATATTACCAGCACACGGTAAGAAATATGTTTTAAACTGGTTGTATTACAAAAACTAAAATATAATGTAACTCTATTCGTTATTGTAAATTATAATGCTAATATCATAATGCTTATAATATTTGCTACCGGTAAATATTTCTAAAACGTGTTACTTAATATTTAAAGCAAAGAACAAAACTATACCATTACATGACTCAGTGACAATTGATTACATCCCCTTAGAACAAAAAACCTTCGAAAAATACCTAGGCTTGAGAATGGACAATTAGTTAACATGGAATAAGCAAATAGATCACATTAAAAATAAACTTTCGGCACTTACGGGATCACTTCACAATATGTCCCATTGTGTACCTAAAAAATGCGTTACACTATTTATAACTCAAATCACATTTACTCTATCTTATAGAAATTTGGGGTAATGCTGCTAAAAGTTACGGAAACTTCAAAGGATACAAAGTAAAATGGTGACAAACGGTCACACAGGCCACCTGAGGTTAAGTGTGTGTTGTGGCTTATAGACACTTCATCCCATGAGACATGTTATCCCTGAAGACAAAGAAAAAGGCCTTAAGCCGCTTTTTGACGCCGGTATTCTGTAAAAGCGTGGTCCTGCCTCGGGTGAGCCAACCCATTCACATTATAACTAAAATAGCTGCAGCGTTGCTCTACTATGTATAATATATGTTACTTACTAATAAATAAACGTTGTCACTTGTCATTGTCATTTCTAATCTAATCCGGGGATCCTGGAGTCTTACCTAAATTTACTTTATTTATCAAAAATATAATTTGAACATCAATATTATTTGTTGAAGTTTATAGTAACGAAATAAACAGTATTATGTTTGCTGTCAGCTTCGTTCAGCTAATTTGAATTGCATAACTCGAGTGAAATTCGAGTTATCTGAATTTCAACTCGAGTTAACTCCTATCGATTTTCTTCCGATTTGGCACATCTCTAATACAATTATTTTTTAATATTATATTACCAGAACCAGTGACCTAAACACGAATATCAAAACAACTATTATTTTTGACATTTCTAGATTCCGTTTAGATTTTCGAAAAATCTATAATAATAAATTGGTATCTTTTTTGTATATAATACTATTGAGGGTCGTTCAAACTTCTCGTGAGCACAAAAATTATTCTCTACTTTGCGTTGCTGGCAAAACGTATCGTTAGTAATGCAGTAACGATAATAGATATACGATAAATATTATTAGCAAGTAATTAAGTGAAAGTTAAGAACTGAAAAGTTATTGAGGTCGGATGTAGATGACGGTAATATTCCGGAAATTATCGGGACCTTATTATGACTTATGTACGGCATTTTTTGTTCTTTATCAGTTAGATATTATAGATATGATAGGTCGAATCTGTACTAAAACCGAAACTGTATGTCATCCAGTTTTCACAGTATATTGCATTTGTTTTTCTATGTTTTACCCATTTTTAGGTTATAATGTTTTTTGTTTCTCGAAAACATTACATTACCTCTTAATAGGAGTGGTATAGTCATGATCGGGAACCAAACCTCTACTAAATACAACACCTTACCTTACTCCTCCAAATTTCTGCCAAACGATTCTAAATTCAACCCAGTATCGTTAATCACCCTTACTTCCATAAATGAGACTCAGAGAGAGATTTATATAGAATAATTTCGGTACCTTTATAGTTTTCATGAAAATTATTCGACCTTTTGATAACTTATACAGGAAAATATGCCAAATAATTTTCAGATCAACTTAGTAACAATTTTGTGAAAGCAGATGAAATTAATCAAAGAATTCACGCAAAATTACGGCTCTGACTAGGATTTGAAATGTGCATTACGTGGAGGAAGCATAATCAGAGGAATATTCAGCAGTGGACTTCTGAAGTTAGTGTTCTTCTTTAATGATGATGATGATATATTTATTTATAACGCCTTTTAATTTCAAGTGATAAAAAATGTAACTGAACTATTTAGCTAATATATTTTTACAGGCGTAATCATTTTAGTACACATTATTTTTTTAATTCTTTACATTTTATCGAAGTCCGCTACTAAACATAGAGTAAAATTTTCTTAAATGTGAATTATTAATGAAATTAAAATATTCAAATGCTGGCAGGAATACCATCTAAAAATACTAAGCCCATATTTTATACTCTGGCAATGGCAATCATATTATCAGTAAATCATTGGTCCATACTGTGCAAACATTTCTATTATAATAAATACTACATATAATAAATAAATTATATTTTAACGTATTAGGAAGGATGCACAAAAGTAATTCTCATACTGGATTAGACTCAGACAATATAACCCTTCCAAGTTTGGATATCATGCGACCCTCTATTATTCTCTTGGCGGCCTATCGCAGCCTGTGCTCGCAACGTAGCACGAGTTATCATATTGTAATATTTATTGGACCGAGGCGCATTAGCCGAAGGTAGATAAGGTGACTAATGCGGGTCGAACGAGGGACATTTTTGCACGTGCTATGTTCGAATTTGTGTTGGTACAAGCGAAAGGACATCGAGTATTGAAATTGCCTCAATGATGTTTCTTTAAAAATATTATGAAACATAAAATAATTCAAATAACTACTGAAACCAGTAACGTAAGCGAAATCCAGTGGTAGGTCATTAGTTTCACGATAGCCGTAGTATTTCAGGGTTTAAAAAGCTTATTGTCAATTTTACTACAAACATTAAAACACAAAATTCTGAGCAATTTCAAGTGCTAGTTTACCACGTGCACCGCGAAGGAAAACATCTTGATCTTGAAAGTGCATGTCTGAGGAATCTGAGAAATTACCGCGTATCAAAAGTCCACTGCAGAACATACGCCTCCCCATAGATTGTCATATAGGGGGCTTTTGCCATAGCTGCCACGCTTTGCAGGCGTGTTTGGAACAGCATTTTTTAATTTTCGAGTCGATTCCTTGAAGACACTGCTGCTCATATCATGTATTTTCCCTACGTCCTAACTTATATACAAAACCAGCCCATCTTCATAAACGATTTTATACGTGATAGAGCCACACTGCAGCTATATATTATGGTTGTAGCTTGTATCACGAATGGGTCGGCTTGACAGGGGAAGGACCAAGCTCTCAAGGAATACCAGCGTAAAATATCAGCTTAATACCGCCGTGTAGGTGAGTGTAGAGATCCGGTGACACTTTTTTATTAGAAACGGGGCATACCATCTTAGTCCTCAGGGGTGACAACGCATCTGCGTTTTGATTCTTATTGGAGAATAAATGTAGATGTCTGTGGGCCACAGCATCCACTTACCATCAGGTGGACTGTGTGCTCGTTTGTAACACTTATTCTATAAAAAAGATACTTTGCTTTGTAGATAGCAGTTTTAGCACTATTTACTCGCCGACCCTGGACTACGCGTGTTTTAAATGCGTGATTAATATTTTTTTCTATTTTATTTATTTATCCGCCGACACTTGTGAAAAAGGTTTCACCTTACGTCGGTTCAAATGACCATTTGGTCAGATTTGTCGGCGGTGGCTTAGGTTACTGTTGGTTGATAAATCCCAACCCAGTTTTTAGTTTATCGTTAGAGAGGGTTAAGTCAACGGCGCCCTAACGATTCATCTCGGGTTTAAACTATTACTGCTACGCAACTGCGGTCCGGATAATAGTCGCATTAGTGAGCTGTTACACAGATAGTAAGCGTTTGGGATACTGTCTAAAGCCTTTGACAGTTTGGCATACTTAGCTGCCACATTAAAGATTATTTACTGTGAATATACCTGCTCGAAGGACCGTCAAATTTTCACAGTGTTGTTATAAACACTGTGTTGTCTGATAGCGAATTTAATTATTTATTTACTATTACTATTACACTGAACCTAGGCCTCTCAATAAATTGCCTTATATAGGGGATATTTTCCGTAGTTGCCATGCCTTGCTGGGAAGTTGGCAACCGCAGTTTTTTTTAAATTTATAATCATTATTAGGAAGAATCTACTGTCCATCTCCTGATTTGTTTCCTTTTGTCGCCTCTTACGACAGCCACGGGATTATGTGGGGTAGTAGATATTCTTACACCACCACTACACGTTAAATTTTGTTTATTTATTGTTATGTACACATAAGAGCCAGGAAAAACTCACTTGAGTAACTTTTGAGCTTCCCGACATTAACCGGACCCGGTGTCTCTTTTATCCACAAGTCATGTATGGAAAACGAAGTCTTAGTATTCGAAGGAGCTGGGAAAAGAGATCTTACCTACTGACGGTAAAGGAACGCGCACGCAATGTGTACCGTCAAAGCGTTATTGTATTGATTAAGAAATAGGCCGTTGTGTTGATCGAGTGTAATTGAAAAAAGTTACTCGCTTTAAAGTCTAAGAGTGCTTGAAAATAAGAAAAAATATTTATTCGAAATATTTTACGTAGGACGAAATGTTTTATATTCAAGTTGCACTATATCTAGTTTTTAAAATTATACCGAAAATGAAATAAAAAAATGATATATCATATTATATGGAACATACTACTTACCTCAAAAGTACGCAGTATCTTTTAAATAAATCTAAACAAATCTTCAACACAAACTAACCTTTGATATAAAAAATAGTACAGGATAGTACGTATTAAAAATATCTATATAATATATGCATAATAAAAACATACAAATTCGAACTGTACGAACAAATTGAATTGTCATAACAACTTGGTTACTGATAAAAAAAAAACAATCGCATTAGCAAACAGCGAAGCCTGTGCGTTGGCTGCGCTCCAAGCAGCTTTATTAAGCGAAACATGTACCAGCAAACTAATTTCCAATGAAACAGGAATTTGCTGAGCCGAACGAAGCATTATGGATCCATTTAAAACCACAGTATCTACTGCAAGCATAAGTTATAAAAAATAACAATCAACAATCCCCTAGACGTGGACAATCTAGTATTTTGAAAGAATAACGCTAAAATTATACCAATAGTAATTATTTTTTGTCGAGACATCTACGTGCTAAACTTTAAACTGCTCATAATAATATGTGGTGGCGCTAGTAGAAATTTTAAACTCAGAATTCTAGCGAAGATTAGCTTATTCTAATTATATAGATCTCGTGATATTTTAGATTCTTCTAAAAGAATGTTTAAAACAACTCAATGAAGGAGGACCCTCCTCTAAAAGGACATAAGCAGAAATTCGTGTGTTTAAATTTTCTTCTGGCATAACTTCTCTGTTTACCGAATTTAATTACTTTTTTTACTAAATAGGTTTTACCTTGCGATTCTTGGTGTGTGATCCCACAGTAATTCTATATATATTTTTAGAAAAACGTTTACACCTAAGGGTTTAAATTAGTAAACGACATTATAGTTGTTTACTATGAACTTTTTATATTCCTTAGTATACTCAAAAGAATAAAAAATAACTTTAGTTAAATTATATTATGATGTTCAGATTGAGAGTGAAGGTAAACAAATTTTGAATGCTTTTTTAAACCTATCATGAAAAATACAAGAAAATAATAATAATAAATAATAACGCAAATAGCGGCGACTTCATTTGTCCTTTAGTTTTTTTTATATAGGCTGTGAGGCATTTTATTTGAGAGGTTCATCCGATTGTGTCTAGTGCAACCTGCAGATACTTCCAACCAAAAACCTCATTTTTATGAAATAAGGCAGAATAGTCTGTAATTAGAAAATTGTCGCAAAACAGACGTCGACAAAAATCCTTGAGAAACAGAAACCGAAGTATTTCCGATGATAATGTATATTTGTCATATCAGTACTATTATTACTTAAAGTTTGTAAAAAGCATTAAGAAAATTTTCGTTTTCTTACAATATTTCCTTGTTTTCGAAGAAAGGATCACAAATCGGAATAACTGCGAACATCAATAAAAAAGTTTAGCGCACAATGGCTGAATGCAAGTATCGCAGCTGCTCAATTTTCAAGGGAATAATTTCTTACAAAACTTTTTACATTATAGCGCTAAAACAAAAAAAAAAAGTTACTTTACTTTCTAACAAAACTTAAGTTGTTTTAATGTTGTAAATATTGCCTTCTCTGCAAAAGTAAGTGAGACAATGAGCGTAAACTGTTGAATTATGAGTCCTGGGCTCAGATCCCAGACAAAGCTAAAATTTATGTTGCACAATTCAATTTTTCATATGTGATCCTGTTTCTCCAATATAAATGTAATAAATGGTACACCGAGCAGCAAAGTCCACTTAATATTCTTGTACGTTTCGATTAGCCAGTAGCATACAAGTTTTAAAAATGGGCCTATCCTATGGTTGCTAACCTTACTTTTTTTAAATTACAAATAAAGAGTTACTATGATGTGTGGATGTTATTTAAGCCTAAAAGTATCAAAAAATATTTTTTTTAATCTTCACGCCTATAATCCACTCGGACTCGGCCAACATTTAATCAAAAACTAGTTCAAATGAAAAATTGTGAAAAAAGTCACAGGAAACAATCACATACTCAACATATTTTACGGAGTCAGTCCTTTACGACATTCAAAGCAAGTAAAATATTTGGCACACTCTTTGTAAATAAAACAAGTTTGTACGGATTTTTTTCACGTATATTAACTTATTTTATATTCCATAGGTTTCGCGGGCTTAGAACATTCGTTTTGTTTTAACATAGACATAGGATATCGCAGACCAACATAGACTTAACTTTTTTTAAAATGAAATAGTAATTTGAATAATACTACATACATGTAATTCTTCGCATCCATTGCTTCTAAAATATTAAATTTGTTAAAAAAATTTGCAACCAACACAACGATGGACTGCCGTTAAAACCACGGTCACCATCCTTCATCATCATGCTCACCCTCGCCGAAGTGAATATTTTATGTCCGGCGTAAACGAAACGGTATACTAACATCTATCGCAAGTCATAAGATTTTGCTGATCTTTTTCATAGTCCCACATTCCAGTCTCAAACGACACACAGTTTTTGAAAATACACAAGGTACAGCTATATTAATGAACCGGTGCTACCGAGAACTAAACTTTCACAGAATTGCTACGTTTAATATGGTAAGCGTAGAAAACCGAAGGTCTTTTTTACTGGAAACGAGGCATTCCATCATAGTTGGTGACGCATCTTCGTTTAGACTGTTAGTTGATTTAAACGGTAGATGTTTATGTATGTCCTACAGCATCAAATTATTAACAGGTTGAATGTGTGCTCGTTTGTTACAGTTATTCTATGAAATAAAATCAACTGCTGCTAGAATCGGCCATCACGAAATTAAAGAGTCAACAGAATATTAACTGATACTAAATTAATACTCATGTGTTGAGTAGTACTGGACTGATGTTTCCGACAGAAGTAGGTTAGATCACACTTTTTTGATTAAAAAAAAACACGTTTTAAGCGTAAATTCAAAAAGTAATTTACTTTTTAATATTTATAAACGCAATAAAACAATACGCAATAGTGGTCATATATTTTCTTTGATTAGTTAATTTTTATTTGTTTATAATTACTATGTAAGGTTTGCTTTATTTATTATAGTTAACGTTTGCATACACGATGGTAGCAGGCGACTTCTCGTGATTACATAGAATCATTAATAAAAATAAAAATATAAGCTTGTTCAGCCGCACTGCATAAAATCATAATTGTTTGATGCCACGCGACAATACATTTAACAAATGAATTTAATTTTTATGTACGTGAACACTTGCGACAGATTGGTTGCTGATGGATTGATTGGTGATGGATGCCATTGGTTTGCTGATATACAATAAACATTTTGTGCTTGCCCACGACTTTATTAAGACAGAGCTGGTTTAGCAGTTTTAAGACATGAATTAAAAATTAATTGTTGAGAACATTTACTACGCAACTCAAGGCGTTGTAGTCCGACCGTTTTATATAATTAGTTTTCGTTCGATTATTTGCAGATCAAATAGGGTTAATATTCGGGCTATAAACAATCCACACGATCTCTTTTCTTTTTTTCACCTATTTTTCTTTATTTCTTTCCTTTAACGCCGAATACGTGGTAATTCACGCAAACAAGGCCGAGGTAGCTCAAATGCTAAGCTACGCATGCTAGTACTTTTAGAACCTGGATTCAATTTCTTGACATTTTATGTATTTCTTTACAAGTTTTGAAACATTTAAATTATTAAACTTCTTATTCCCAAAAAAAATATAAAAATTTCCACGTTTCAAAATAGCAATATAAATATTAAAATATCTATG
>DWHP01002415.1:0-14491 GCA_018247895.1 Parnassius honrathi
AGAACTCGTACTCGTAAATATACCGATATTTCATGTTTTCCATTGTGCGGTAATAAGCGACGCCAAAGAAAAAAAATATGAGGAAAAAACAAATGAATGACTGTTTTCAAAACTGAAATGTACCAGCTAAATGATATAATTTATAAATTTGAATTTGCAATTCTTAACCAAAGAGGAGAATATTTCAGATCAAAGTGGTCATTACGACAAAACACGTGGTAAATCAGCACTTAAAGTTGTAATTAATAATTTCATTGGAGCCGGTGGGAATAACACTCGGTTTGCTCGCTTACTGTGAAATTTTAAAGCGATCACTAATCTCCTAGTTTACCAAGGCACATTATATAAGTACCAGATCTGGACATGTGGAGAGCCGTCGAAAATGCAAAATATTTGATACTGCAATCCCCACTCTGCTTACCAAATGTGATGTAAATGGCATCTCTGTTTACTGTGGAGAGGTCCCTGTACAGCGGCAGACTGTTAGAAAATTTCTGATAATGATGGTGTCGTTTTAAGATAGATCATTATTTCTACAAATACCAGATTTGTGGATGTATATGGATTCACATACATAACAATACTAAGCAGAATAGCATGTAAATGTTTAATATAAAAACACGTAAATATATTATTTAACTTTGCACGTCCGCGGCCATCACTCAGCATTAGTTGCTGTGAAACCACAACGTTGATTCACAGTGATGACCAAAGCCTTGAAACATACAGTTCCAAGATAAGACCAATATATAAATTACATTAAAAATAGCATAAAATCTAAGTCATTTCTTTTTATCCCAAAGGGCGACAAACTTAATAATAATTGCGTAAGTTTTAAAAAGTAAGTTTTAAACGGAAATGTATATAATGTACGTATATCAAGATTTATTCGTCTGGTCGACACCAGCCTAAGAGACGAAATTGGTAATATATAAAGATTATTGTTCATCTGGTAAAGTGTTAATATATTAGCATAACTTCGGTGATATCTAGTGTAAGTGCGCACTTCTACAGTCTAGTATAAAATTGGCACATAAAATTACCCCTACCTGATAAAATTTATAGTTGTATAAATTTAATCAGATAAAGGTCTTTATACTTAGGGTATTTTCTTTAATTATATACCTGGGTATTTTACGGGCCGTGTACTCGCGGTGTAAGAATATCCACTACCTCATGTCATTCAGCGGATATTGTAAGAGTCGATAGGAGGAAACAAACCAGGAGACGAGCAAAAGTATCTTCTTGATAACAACTATGAAACTTAGGGTATTTTCTTTGATTATATACCTGGGTATTTTACGGACCGTGTACTCGCGGTGTAAGAATATCCACTACCTCATATCATTCAGCGGATATTGTAAGAGTCGATAGGGGGAAATAAACCAGGAGACGAGCAAAAGCATCTTCTTGATAACAACTATAAAATTAAAATAAAAACTCGCCTTGCCAAGCCTGACAACTACGTTCGGCAGTAGACTCTTGATGTGTTGTGCGACTGCTTACCATCAAGTGAGTTTTGCACTTATTTGTAAATTGAAAAAAAAATCCAGCAATTTGTCAGCGACACGAAAAGTCTTCTTTTTTCTTCGTTTTTCCATCGAACTACACTATCGTAATGTGACATTTTATGTTTTTTTTCTTCATAAAACGCAGTCTACCTCTAGATTGTGGTCGTGTCTGTTCCAAAGTATTTTGCGAGTAAATTGATTAGTTCTGAAACTATTTTATTTTGTAATTTCGGTAATATCGAATACTGAAGACATATGATTATAATTCTGGATATATTTTTTGATGATTCTCTATATAATATCTATTACATTCTTTGTTTCTAATTCATTTGTGGAAGGTTTATCCAAAGAAGAATCTCTAAGGGGACAAATTCAAATGAAACTCAATAAAACTTAAAGTTCATTAAGTAGGGAACATCACAAATGATCTAGGGCAGTTGAGTTAAACTATTTGAAGTAAATTGTTTCTTGCCACCGTCTTAAACGTGGCTTGTAATTTAGTACTTTGACAAAGAGCTAAATGGAAGTCTTTAAGTTATAAGGCTGTTTTGTTCGGATAATTTTCATTTCTTGCTATTTGACTTTAACTAGAAATATATTCATTTTACTTTGTGATTTACTTAATTAATCTCTCAAAGTGTTCACGTTAGTGTCATTACCAGATAATGTAGTCGTTCGCCACCCTCAATGTAGCCAACGATTGATTGCGGCGTGGAAACTTAAGTTTGCGGTCGTTTGTTGTTAATTTTGTGGTTGTTTTTGTAAAGTAGATGATGGGTCACACATTTAAAATTGCGTGACGTATTCGCTCGGCAATAATGAGAAAAATAATGAGAAATATCCGGCCGACGTTTAGTCATTAAATCCTCTGTTTTCTACCCGGATAATGCCGCTAGAACAAAAATTATTTTATTACGTAATCTACATCTAACACTGCTACGTTCCTGTGTTTTGTTTAACGTCATAAATAATAATTTAAAAATCTAAAAAAATTTCAAAAGTAATTTAACTAAACAGAGGAATACGAGTTACTGATTTCGTTAATTTTTAATAGGTGTAATTAGTCCCGGCCGCCAATGGCTGTCTTCGTTGCCTAGCTCTGTTGTTTGGGTATAGCACTATTGCTAAAGCAATAGATCGTAGAAAACTACTCCTTAAATTTCTTATAGCCCAAATATCTTTCTAAGTGGGTTATGGTTATTCTTATGGTTAGTCATATCCGACATTATTGATATCCTGATGATATCGTGAACGTCAATCTTAGAATGACTCTCTAGTACCCAAAAGATGATGGAATTACAGCGTATCTTTTGAAAGCGGACGGAAAACCAGTACTTGAAGTCCTTCAGAAGCTATTTAATTCTGTCCTCCATGGTAGCAGTACTCCGAAGGCGAAGTGCAGTGACCTTGTTCTCTAAGAAAGGCGAAAACGCTCTTTTGAAGTACTACAGACCGATTTCCCTTCTGAGCCATATCTATGTGCTGTTTTCGAGAGTTATTGCGAATCATCTCACACGCAGACTGGACGACTTTCAGCCCCTCGAAAAGGCCTAGTTCCGAAAAGGCTATATTACCATAGATCACATACATATCCTTCGGCAAATTGTACAGAAGATCGAAGAGTACAATCTGCCATTTTGTCTCATGTATGTGGACTGTGAGAAAGCCTTTGATCCCGACTAAATTTAGGCGGTGCCAGACTGTTGATATATCGAAGTGCTGAAGTGTTTGTACAGTAGGGCTACGATGGCTATCCGAGTACAGAACCAGAGTACGAAACCTATCCAACCGCAGAGAGATGTAAGACAGAGTGACGTTATATCGCCGAAACTCTTTACGGCTGCATTGGAAGGCGCTTCCAAGCTACTAGACTGGGAAGGATAGGGTATAAACATCAACGGCGAGTACATCACTCACCTTCGATTTGCCGACGATATAGTCCTTATGGCAGAATTGCTGGTGGACCTAATCACTATGCTCAATGACCTCTACAGTTCCTCCCAACGGATAGGTCTTAAGATTTACATGTACAAAACAAAGATCATGTGTAACGTCCATGCCACACCTATGCTGGTAGCTGTTGAAAACACTTAGCTTAAAATTGTTGACTAGTATGCCTACCCAGTACAAGGCAAGTCCGACTAGGTAAGTCCAAATTCGACCGAGAGGTCATCGACGAATTCAACTTGGCTGGGCAGCGTTCGGGAAATTACGACACATCTTCTCGTCAGTTATACCTCAAAACCTGAACACAAGACTGTACAACAAGTGCGTGTTGCCAGTGATGACTTACGGAGCTGAGACGTGGTCCTTCACTGCTGGCCGTATAAGGATGCTCAAGGTCACTCAGCGGGCTATAGAGAGCGCTATGCTCAGGTTTTCCCTGCTTGATAAACTTAGAAATGAGGATTGATTTTATACGTGGTAGAACCATGCTGCAGTTATAATGGTATTATAGTTGTAGCACCAATGGGTCAGCTCGACCGGGGAAGGACCACGCTCTCACAGAATACCTGCGTAAAATAGTAGCTTAATGCTGCTGTGCTTCGTATGGTGAGTGTAGAGATCCGAGGACCCTATTTTGCTGGAAACGAGGCATTTCGTCTTAGTCCTCACGGGTGACAACGCATCTGATTTTGATTCGTAATCGAGGATGAATGTGGATGTCTATGGGCTACATCAACCACTTACCATCAGGTGGACTGTGTGCTCGTTTGTACCCTATTCTATAAAAATAATATCTGCGGTAGAACCAGAATGATCAACATATCCCAACGGATTAGTAAGATAAAGTGGCAATGAGCCGGCCGTATAGCTATAGGAGTGACAACCTGGTAAGACATGCAGAAAGTCGATGATTGCAGGTAGCTTAGGACCGTGTTTTGTGGTATTTCTTGGGGTAGGCCTATGTTCAGCAGTGGCCTTGCCAAGGTCTGTAATTATGATAATGATGGGTAATGGTTGAGCCAGCCATTTTTGTAAATAGGCAGCTACTTAGTGGTTAGCCATCTCAAAATCAATCACCCTTGATGATGCCACGTTTAGAAATAAAACACGTTTTGTAATATCTGTAGTATTGTCTCTATTTCAAAACCACTACGATTTTGAAATTAATCTTACTAGTATTCTACCTTTATTCTCAAAGGAGGCAACATATCTTTCTCTTGTTTCTTAATCGAGGTTAAGCGTAGGTTTCTATGGGCTACAACGTCCACTGTGTGCTCTTTAACTAGGTAAAACTCTTTTTTAATTTTTAAACCATAAATAATTAAAGATCTTTGATATTTTAACGTGATAAAGCCATGCTGTAGACATATTGTGGCTGTAACACAAGTGGGTTGGCTCGACCAGGGAGGGACTACGCTCTTCCAGAATACCAGCGTGAAATACTGCTGTGTTTCGTATAGTAACTGTAGAGTATCGGTGACCTGTTTTACTGGAAGTGAGACATTCTATCTTAGTCCTTGGTGAGGATAAATATGATTTTCTCATCATTTTTGCTCATGCAGTTATGAATACATAGGAATTATTGTTTTGCCATAAAAGTCATCTGCTCATAATAAATGCTTACAATCAAGGAAGGTTAGTAACTAAGAGCAGTTCCGATACCTAATAGAAAGAGAATTCGCAGTGGGAAAAAAAACAGCTTATTAAAGTTTTTCATATATATCATAAATAAAAATATACAAATTATACATAAATTGGTACATAAATTTTTAATTTATAATCGTATTCGTTTCCATCGCTGAGTTAATAAACTCTGCGATGGAAACGAATTTCTATTTTAAGTGCTTATTTATCATTCTGTGTTCGTCAGTGAAAGAAAACAGGGATGTAAACTGTAAAATAACAAGTTTAGTTCGCTATAATGATGCAATTTCTGAGGAAGGAAAAGGTTCTGCGCCCAGTAGTAAAACGTGTATTAGCTGCTTTCTATAAAACTTAAGTTTCAAACGAACTTACGAGTCTTAATTACGAACTTAAAATAAGTTGCTGCTGCAGCCAATGACAACTGCATCCAACTTCAAACTAAGAAGACTGTAGATGCGTTGTTACCTCTGAGGTCTAAGGTAGAATTCCTCACAACCCGTAATGCTACTGGTTTTTTGTACGCTTTAAATCGTAACACAGCAGTACAGGCACTGTTAGTGACAGAAATAGACAACAGGGTGTTGCCAATCCAAACAGACGGGAGTCGATGGTCTCAGAAATAGCTTTCCAACCAGGGTACAAAAGTGAATGGTGTTTTCTTTTGCAAACGCGACACCTTACGTTGGTATGGCAAACCTTGGCAGAATGATTGCTAGCCGAGCTATTAAAACAAGCTTTATTAGTTTGTACGAAGTTTCTACGCACGTCCACAGTTTCTTTAGAAAACTCTTTACAAAATGCAAGTGTGTGTGTTACTACGTGGTGGGAGTCCTGTATAGGAATACATGACTCCTACCACGTAGTGCTAGTTTTCAGTTCTTGTACTAAATCTATTCTCGATTAAAAATCAAAATGCAGTTGCGTTGTTACTCCTGAGAACGTAATTCGAATGCCTAGTTAATGGTAAACAGTGTTGAGGTTGGTAAAAATTACCTCGCCCATATCCGCTCAATAAAATAAAATGTATCTTACGTAGTTTGAAGAGCACCTACCGCCCTCCCTCAATTTCGTGCACTAATCACGTTACAACTAATCTCAGCGTCACTACTCCCAACACGACCACACTAGGAAAGGCACACTATCGACGATGATAAGACACGTGTTTCACCTCTACACGAGGCATCCTCAGTTGCTGTAGACTCTGCGGTGGCTGACCGCTAAGGTAAATAATGTCTCTGGTTATCATCACTCACCATGGCATTAATTTATAAGAATCCAGCTGACTTGAAAAACCTTGTTCTGACCTTTCCGGTAGGTCACGGGACGATTTTAAATTCGATATCAATCCAGATTTTACACACAGTGGCATTTATCGGGTTAAGGTTTTGTAATTTTTTTGGTTGTAAATATGAGTAATTTTGGACAGTATATATAGAATTTATTAATAACTTGACTACAGTATCACCTTTTGGATTATTCCATACACGGTTACTGACAGATGCGCTAAAGATTATATACTTTAAGGATATTTTTATATCTTAACCTTGAACCTCTATATCTTAGTCTGATATCAATAAGTTCATAAATAATATTTCTTTTTTGTGCGGTATTTTACTCAAAGGGATCTATATTTTGCAAACATAGTGGAGCCGTACCCATGGATTGGGCCTTCTATAAAAGCCTTCTCATGTCATATCCAGTGGAAACCCGTGTCAAATTTTGATAGATTGGATTTGCCTCTATACGGTCGGGTGACTTATTACTGACGTATTTAGTACTCTCCCATATTTTCTGGTTCAAAAAAGTTTAAAATCAAAACTATTTTACACTTGATTATAAATTAATACATTTTAGCAAAATTAAATTTCCTGTCTACAACATCGAAATAGTTGGGTTCTGTTAAGATCAGATACATGTCGTTAAGACATAAGTAATCATTTTTAAAATGTTTGTGAGTTCATCTTTTAAAACTGTCTGTCCGTCTGTCAGCGCTAATCTTCAGAATGGACAAGGACAAGTTCGTCCTCGAGGCAAGAGTGAATAGGCTTTTGTTACGCTAAGACAGTGCGATTTACCATCCGAGGCTGCATCACCACTAACCGCCAGGTGAGGTTGTGGTCAAGCAATGGCTTATAAAAAAAAGTAAAAAAAACGATTATTATGAAACACCACAAACAGAGTGCATTGCCAGAAGTGAACTGGGCTATATTTTATGTGAAAAACTTGGATTTATAAAATGTTGGTTAAAAAGCGCGCAAAAACATCACGCATTTACGGAGTCATTTCACACTGACAACAATTCCCACTAAAGTTACATAATAGAACCGCTGACCTAAAAAGGAAATATACTATGTTTTTGCACAAATATTCGATACCGATTTGTACCGTGATTGAAACACAGTACCCGTGGTATGTATTATAGTATTATATGCCTGCGATATACCAGTAGGTGGTACTTAATCCTGACGGAGTAACATTGGCTGAGTGACATTTAATCGATGTATAGTTTAGAGTGTAGAGAATTTAACTACCTTCAATATGTATTAAAGTGTACGTGCTATTTTCAACGTGACGCCTGATTAATGGTCCGTATCTGATCGCGTGTGGGTGCAGTAGAATGATTTACTACGATCCACTGTCGGAAATGTTACAAGATACGTGGTATGTGAAAGGGTGTTATACCTATTCTATTATTAAATTATAAATATCTTTGAACTAGTAACGAAAACAAGACAAGTTATTATGTGTCGCATTTATTTAATAAAAATGGTGTAAAAAATCTTTGATGCTTATACATTAACTATCCGATTTCCAGGCGTAACTTCTACATGTATCAATGCATTAAAAATTTTGTTTGTGTACGACTGAGGCGTTAGGCTATTTATTTAAAATTAAATAGGATATATTAAAATGGCGTTATTTGGATTTAAGATACCAAAATCTTATCAATTTTTCGCTTTATCAAATAAAAAAGAAGTTTTTCGAATAAAATCCTAGATCCCTCCAGGCACTGCTCAGTTCTCACGAAACACAGCACGCTGACAGACTGACGGACTGACGGAGGAAAGAACGGACGGACAGCGGAGGCTGTTGGGTACCCTTTTGGTACGAAACCCCAAAAAGAACAATTCACAATCATTTAATATGTTACACAATTAAAACACAAAACAAATTAGAAATAGCTTAGTAGAGATCACATCATTCCCAGGGGTTATTATCTATAAATTATACTTTTTTCTAAATGGTTATCTGCCACCAATTGGAGACCGTAAGATTTTTCTTGTACCTATTTTCCAAAGGCGCCTGTTGGAAAACCTAAGTCAACATGCGGTAATGAATTGATACGTCACCACCATTATCAAAACATCATCATTACGGCGAGGATTGAATAAAAAATTAAATTTAACAAAATTGAAAACGTGATTTGTTTTCACTGTTGTTCATCTCTTTATTTACATTAACATTAACATTAGTCAGATGCTCATGGAAAGTTACGAATATTTCTTTAAAAATTATGAACAATTCTTGTCCAAAATGATTTATTAAGGAATGTTAAGCATTCTAGAATTGTGCTCACCAGAAGTCAAGTTGTGCTTGATTAATTATATTTTCCCGACCGTCATGTAAGTCACTTGTCATAACCCGTGACAAAAAGTTTTTGTAGGAGTAACTACAGAGGTAATATATCTCTACGCACAAGTTCTCTCAACATGAAACTTAGAGACGTAAAACGGAACATTTTATATGTGACATTTATTAACTTTTATCCTAAATTGCAAAGCGCTCGCTATATATTTCACAATACGCGAGCAAACTGGGTTCGATCAGCGCCAACACCAAACAAATTAGTAATTGTAATTTAAGTGCTGAATTACCACGTGCTCGGCGATGAAGGAAAATATCATGAGGAAATCACATTTCTGAAAAATTAAAAAATATATATATTGCAAAGACATTCGGACATTTCATTTTTTTATAGAATAGGATGACAAACGAGCACACAGTATACGTGATGGTAAGTGGATGCTGGGGCTCATAGACATCTGCATTTATCCTCGATTAAGAGTCAAAATAGAGATGTGTTGTTATTCGTGAGAACTAAGATGGAATGCCTCGTTTCCAGTAAAAAGGGTGTCCGGTTCTCTACACTAACCACACGAAACACAGCAGCCTTGAGCTAATATTTTACGTTGGTATTCTGTGACAGCGTGTTCCTTCTACGGTGGAGCCGACCCATTCGTGCTACAACCATAATGTAGTTGCAGCGTGGCTCTACCAAGTACAAATCCTTGTCCAAGAGCACAATTTTCTCGTCATCTCAAGGTTGTCGTGGAAGAGATCGCTTTTTAGCGATAAGTACCGCCCTATTTTACATACTTCTCAAGTTTTACTGCAGCAGAAGCAGAAGATTACCAGTAGCATTTAAATAACAACTCTAAATAATTAAAAAAATGCGGTGTAATCCGCCTGCAACGTCTTTTTTTGGGACAATCCATGGTGGCATATATTTATTTATTTAAGGACATCCACACATAATTACAATAATATACGTTCCCAAAAATAATATATATGCCTCATTTTTAATTTTAAAATTTATTTAAGACAGCCACGATATCCTTCATAAGAAAAGTAAAAATTTTATAACATTACAAAATATTAAAAACATTACTTAAAAATAATTTCAAAACCAATAAATACAAAAATAAGATAGGGGAGAAATCACAATAACCGATTAAATTAAATAACAAAGTCAAAATTTTATATTATCGAACTCTTAAATATTATCTCTCAAATTTTGTAAGTGAAAGTGTTTTTTTTTAAAGAGGACAAGAAATTACTAAAAATGACCACGAGGGGGAGGAATTATTAAAACAGTGGACATTTATACAAGATACACATTACAGAAGATAAGCCATTCCCTTAGACAGCCTTATGGGGATTTTGCCATAGTTGTCACGCTTGACATTTGGGTTGGCAACCACAGTTTTCTACTATTTTGAGTTGTTATCAGTAGATGCTGCTGCTCCTCTCCTGTTTCAGTAACCCTTTGTCGCTTCTTAAGTCACCCAGGGGACGATATGGGGTAGTGGGTATTCTAACACCGCCACAACATGGTTTCCTTGTGGAATTTTGAAAGGCAGTAATGAATACATGAATGCCAGATAGTTTTATATTTTCTTCTTCATTCATCATCATCATTACAGCCCTGCACAAGTCCGCTGCTGAACATAAGCCTCCCCCAAGGAATGCCACAAAGCATGGTCCTGAGCTACCTGCATCCATCGAATTCCTGCATGTCTTACCAGGTCGTCACTCCATCTAGTGGGGGGTCTTTCTAAACTTCTTCTTCATTATGAACCCTTAAAATTTCTACCGCTGATTGTAGGCATCTTCCGTTGCAGATAAGTGTAGAGTTAAGGCAAAGATTTGCCTTAACTCTACACTTGGCAGGATCGTACGTTTCGCACCTTTGACACTGCATCTTATTGCTGTACTCAGAGTTGGAAATCTTGAAATGACAGAAATATATAGCTTTAAAAATCTGATTAAACCTTTCAGATAGGATTACAATGAAAAAACACATCGCTATAAAAGTAACCACAATGTATTTTATGTTAATTACATAAATACATGAACCGCGTATTGGCAGTGAAGAATATCCACTACCTCATATAGGTCCGTAAGTGCTGTAAGAGGCGAGAGGGAAAAGGACACGGGAAGGAGTGAACTTCCTGACAACAATTGAAGATAACAAAAAGCTGCAGTTGCTAACACATCTGCCACCGATAGCAATATCTATTAATAGTATGAAAAGTTAAAATTCTATGCACTCTATCTAAAATCATAAAAAATGAAATGAGTGAAATTATGTTTTTTACATATACGCATGACAATCCAATGGTATAACACTGTGGTCCAATTATGGTATTCCAGTATAAAACATCGACCTTGAACAATCTACATAGTAAAAAACAAAGTCGCCTCCCGCTGTCTATCCGCTTAAAGCTTTTAAACTACGCAACAGATTTCGATGCAGTTTTCAACAATAGACAGAATGATTCGACAGGAAGGTTTATATGTATAAATGAAAGAAATGAAATGAAAAAGGGTACAGTTAAGTGGTTATTTCAAAGTATATTTCAGCTTTTTCAGCCATCTATGAATAGCATGCGAATACAGTTTTTATAATTAAGTTTCCTATATTACAATATCAGATTCAATTAAAATATTTGTCGATAGTTCATAATTTATAAATTAGCAATACCGGTACCAATACATACAAATATAAATAAAATTAAGATTAAAATGCAATTAAAAATATAAAACTACTGTTTTGTCATATCATGTTTAATTTAAGTAGTCATTCACATTATAAAAACAATGTTCATTTAGCCACCTGTAAAGGGCGCCTATAAATCTTTAAGTCTTTTATATTTTGGGGTATTTTATTAAATATGAGCATACACATCCAGTAGTAGTTTTTTTTTTAAATCGAGCACTCTTGGGTATAATTTCAGCAACAAGTCGATTGCCATTTCTGTTATTTCGCGTATAAATTTCATTCGCTTGTCTAAAATAACACATGTTTTGTTTTACAAACTTTTCATAATCAAAATGTACTGGCATGGGAGGGTTAGTATTTTCAGAGATATAAATAGCTGCCTGCAAGGCTCATCAGGTGAAATCTTAAAACATCTTTCAAACTTCTCTATATTTTTAGAAGAATAGAGGGACTTGTAAAAAATCTTAAAACGTCTTTCAAACTTCTCTATATTTTTAGAAGAATAGTCCCTCCTATAGGTGTATAAGATTTTGGGGGAGTAACCTTCGAATACTTACTAATACCGAGAGTTTGCGCAGCATCGTGGTTCAATAAACAGAGAAGAAGAGTAAGTCCAGTTGCACCTTTAACATTGCTAAATATATGGTCAATACATGACAGGTCTCGAGTGGGTTCCGTGATATGCCGAGTGAGATTATAATTTTTAGAATATCTAGTAAGTTGTTGGTGACATTATTTCCTATTAATTGATATCTCCCACAATCACAATTTTTTTGCTTCGAGTACTTACGCAAATATTTACAAAGCACAAGCATCATCGAAAAAGCGTTCAAAATGCCTTTTCTTTGTAGCAGTTGAAGAACGGTATATGCCGACAATAATTTTGTAATAAGGTATTTATGAACAGGATTCAAAATGAAGGTTCGCTGAATCCTCGTCAAAAATCATTATTTGTTTGAGTGATATACCTTTTTACCATTATACAGGTTCCACCCCTTTTTTGTTTCGTGAGTAGGGGGCAGCAAGTTTGTAATTGTGTATATTGGTATTTTTTTGCTCACTACAATTTATGAAAGTCTCTGAAAAACAAATATAATAACATGTTAATGTTGTCGAGATCCAACAATCGCCGGGATGAATCGTTAGTTATTTTGTATTAGGAATAAATATTATATAATAGGTAAGCAGAGTACACGCAAATTTTCACAAGGTTGGCGAATAGCTGTGTTGTAACAGATGCTAAATGTAATTAGGTTAAGAGAAGTTTGTACGTTCGCTTCCCTCTCATGTCAAATGTTATCAGTATTAATCAGTAGTCCGCGGTTTTTCATTATGTTGTTTACAAAACCATTTCACTAGTTATTTTTCATTTTTTGTTTTATTTATAGTAACATTCCATTACAGCCCATAAAAAACACTGCTGAACATAGACCTCCCCCAGAGATTGCCTCATACGAGAGCGACACTGAAAGTTTTTAGAAGTGGCCATTTGTTAACGATATAATAAAAAATAAGTTCAAATTTTGAAAATAGAACTCTTCGCCAATATTATTGTGTACATATGTTTTTCATTAATTTGTCATTTGTTTACGATATGGCGGCAAATTGAAAATTATCTGTGTCACGTCAGCATGAATTTAACGCGAGAACATTTTCGTACAACGATTTTTTAAGACTTTCGATGTTATTTAAGTCAACAAGAAAGTTATGATAGGCATCGATTGGCCTATCACGATGAAGCCCATCTCGTGGCACTATTTACAACTGGTTTGATAAGTATAAACGTGGTCGCACTAATCTCACCGAAGATCTGCTCGAGGAACTGTCTTCTACAGCGACGACTGATGACAACACCAGTGTTGTGCGGCGTATGATAGAGATTGACAAAAGAGTGACGTATCAGCTGATTTAGACAAGCTTAGGCATCGGAATGAGTCAAGTGCATAAAATGCTTCGTGAACATTTAACGGTCAGGATGATTTATGCCCGGTGGTTACCTCATAATTTGACAGAGGCCTAAAAACTCCGTCATGTTGATTGTTGTCGTGAAATGGTTCAAAGATTTAACGGAGGTGACCCAAATGCAGTGTTCGACATACTTACTGGTGACGAAAGCTGGATTTAGTGCTATGATCCTGAGACAGTCTACTGTCTGGGTGTTTCCTTCCGAGGAGTTGGCAATTAAAGTGAAGAGAAGTGTGGAAAAAGAGATGGTGGCCTCGTTCTTTCGAAGAATAGATCATTACGCACCAGTTATTTTAAATGATTGATAAACAGTTACTGCAGAGTGATACACTAACAATTGTTTGCCACTTGTCTTAGAAAATGTTCAGGAGAAACAACCTCGCAGTAGGATCCTCCTTTACCACGACAACGCCTCATCGTACACCGCCAAGAAAACAAACGACTACTCGGTGACGTCAGACCTGGAATCACTGGGTCGCCCACCCTATAGCTCCGACCGCGCACCATGAGATTTTTATTTATTTCCGAAAATAAAGGAAAGACACTGACTCCGAGGAAGCAGTGACTGCGTTTCAAAATGCCGTCGAAGAGACTCCTAAGGACGAGTGGGCAAAGTACTTTTCTCAGTGGTTCCATCGGATGCAGCGATGTGTCGACGCATAGTGCGTTGGATTTAGAATCGTTTGGCAGGAATTCGGTCTAAAGAACTTTATTTCTCATTAAGACAATTGTCACTTACATGAGAACAATAAATCTATATTATAATTCTAGTACGTGTGGGTAGTAAAAAATTACATCGGTCGATCGTCAACTAAGAAGCGAGTTCATTGTGTTCCTATCAACTATAAGGCGGTGGTCCAAGTATAATTTTAATGCATCATTTCATCGTTATAAATATATTAAAATAATCTTCTTTTAAAAATATTGACTGAAGTCGCTTCTTTCACATGTTTTTGAAGTTTATTGTATAACTGTGCTCCCCCAAATGTTATGTTATTTTTTCCATAGTTTGTTCTTACGGCAAGTAACACAAAATTGCTGGCTCGGCTGGTTATATATTTATTTATTATACTTTTTGTTGTGAATGTTATGTGTGAGTGAATAAGCTTGTGAGTTATCTTGTAGATAAGTAGACATGTAT
>DWHP01002416.1:0-14490 GCA_018247895.1 Parnassius honrathi
AACTACCGATGACAATGACCTGAGTTTTCTTAGGATTAATCGTTAAACCATAACATTTACTCCAGTGCGAAATACAAATCAGATCATCGTTAATAGTGTCAACTGCTTTAAACAGATCTTCAAGAGAGGACTGAGTATAGATTTGGAGATCATCAGCTTACAAGTGGTAGGAAGAGGACAAATTATGACTTATAGAGTTAGTGAAAATTTATCTCATTTAGTTTTTGTTATTTTAATGTACTTTCAAACATAAAATTATGGTAATTATGAATATTAAAGCACTTAAGTTTTGAGGGCCCGGACCGTAAAACTTTCGCAAAAGAAGGTTTAAAACAGCTTCTCAACCGCCATCCAGAAACTACCAGTATATGCGAATGTCGGGAACGACTTTTTTTTCCAAATTTCTTTACCACGTAAAAATGGTCTTTTATAAGGTCTTGGGCTATTAAGCGAAACGGAACCGGCAGCTTTCTACCACTGTGAATCACTACTTGAATAGTCATTTAAAGTTTTTAAGTTAATAACTACAAACAAATCATTGAAAATATTTAGTTGCTCTAAAATTAGTATTGACTGTTTCAAAATTTGCCAATATATTTTTTTTTAATGTGGGGAATCATGTCACATATTTTTTTATGTAATGTACTAAAAACAGGACATTACAGAATCACCTTCGTGTATGTATGCATACCTACAGAGGGCGATTTTGTTTAATTTTTAAATCTTAAAAGCCAATGCCTGACTACAATTCAACCTGAAAGTTAGTGGTGATGAAGTTCTAAGCACGCATGAAGATTAGTATACTTATCTATTATGCAGTCACCCAAATACAAAAGTGTGGTCCTCAATTTGAATTTTATGGTTGTAGAGTAATAAAATAGACTTTACTTAATTTACTTTTATGTGTTGAATAGGTACATAATTTGTTAAATATGACATCATATAATATATACTTTACTACTAAGCAACGTAATGGTTTCATTCTAGCTGTGAGATGAATACAACATAAATGCACATCAATACCAGACGTCACATAAAGGCAAAATAAGAGACAAGCTGCGCAAAACGATTAAATTATCAATGAAGCCTTGAAAGTAAATCAATATAGAGTGGTATCATTGTATGTTAAAGAATTGGCTGACTTTGGTTTACCCATACAGCAACAAGGGTCTAGAATTATTCAATGGGTAGTATTTATTTAATACAAAAAAAAATTGTTAATTTAGTCAATTATACTCGCAGCGAACTCGTAACAAAAACATTCAACTCACAAGTCTTCTTACAGCAAACATACACAGTGCTTCTCGCTCAACTTTGCAAGCAATGTAGCCCTGACTGTAGGTTCCTCGGACATCGCTCCACGATTGTCACTTCTGCGACATACATGATCAGCCAATTGCCGCTTCAATTTCCAAACACGGAAGGCTATATCATTAACCTTTTTTTTATAGGAAAAGCGTGACAAGCGAGCACACATTCCACCTGATGGTAAGTGGTTGCTGTGGCCCAAAGACATCTACATCTATCCTCGTTTGTGAATCAAAATGCAGATGCGTTGTCAGCCTTGAGGACTAAGTTGGAATGCCTTTTTACCAAAACGTATCAACGTATTAACTGATTTTGATAAAGTTTTTTCGTTTGCAGTTCGCATCTAACTTTCGTGTATTTTATTAATGTTTGGACATTTTTCTATTATACTAATAAACTAATATTCATCAATAATTCAAAACCAATGTGTAATAAATATTTAATTAACATTTGTACACCATAATTAGGCACAATGTAACGGAATTTATACGTTTTAGTAATAATTTTTTTGATTAATTTTGTTAATACCTACAATCTATGCAACTAAATAATTATGAATTATGAATTAATCAAGAGTGTTCTTAGCTATGTTTCAAGATAAACTGTTCAGCCGTTTGAAGATCATCAGGTCTTTTTTTATCGGGGTTTTTAATATGGATTGTTAATTTTTTTTTTATTTTAGTTATTGTTTAATAATATTATTTCTGCAACAGCGGTTGCATCCTAATCTGACTCTGATCAAAGCGAATAATATAATCACTACTAATGCTTTCTGATAATTTAAAAGTTATTTTACATATTAGCTATTATATAAATTCGAATTTATTACAAAATACATTTTAATTAAATTATTCTCAATCGTTTTTGCATACAGCACAAAATAGAAGAAATAAAAAACTCATAATATATGAAAGTGTCAAAATATGTTTTATACAATATTGCATTATTACAATATTCCTTTTCCTATAAAATTCTATGTGAATATTTAGTAATTTTCGTGACAGGTTTAATTAATTAAACCTTTTTATATCTTTATTTATTAAAATTATTAGTGCGTCTGCTAGTAACTGTGTAACTTCTAAACAACTATCCGATTCTTATATTCAAGAAACGTTTCGTTCGCCGTAACGATCCATTTTATTAGGTACAAGGAACATATAACACCTTATAATATTAACTATTATATCACAAAATTTATTAGGAAAATGCTGCTGCCAATCCCTGGTTCAGTTTCCCGCTGTTACTTCTTAACGCGGTGACGCGGCTGCGTTGTAAGATTATCAATCCCTATACTGTCCTGTGGGTGACGTAAGAGTTGACAAAGGCAAATAAACAAGAAGATAGGCAGCAAAGTGTTCGTACTTACAACCTAAAAATAATTTAAAAAAAAAACTAAGTGAGAGAATTACGGCATATATTTAGTAACAATATGGGTAGCAGCATCTTCATGATGAAATTCAGAATAATAAAAAATACGTTTGCCGACTGCCTTTCCAAGCGTGTTAACTATGACAAAAATCCCCCCTATCTTGAGGGGGGCCTATTTTCAATAGCGGACTTTCAGAGGCTGTAACGGTAAGGGTACAAGGGTTAGAAATAAAGTATCAAAAACACGTGAATAATCATAGCACAGATTAATTGGAACCTAACAATGTATATATATTATTTCATAAATAACTCCGAAATTTGAACCAACTTTAAGTTCCAACCAAGCCACTCGTCTATCGAATACAGGAAAGAATGAGACAACTATAACATGGATCGTAATATAAATATATATTGGAGCACTACACTGTTAACCTTTACCTACACTGTCGGAAAATAAGGAAGGGATTATCCGATACTTTAAGCCAAAGATTGAAATGGATTGAAGCAATTTTTTTTTATCACAAAAGAGCTATATTTTGATTATATCATAATTATACTATTAGAAATGAGGGTAGAAAATAAAAGAAACTATAACGCATCGAGGGTAGAACTTGAAATTTCCTTTTTGTAAATTGAATCAGTCAGCTTTAAGCCGAACGTCCACTGCGAACTGAAGTAAAAACTAAGCCGATGGCGGTTGCACACACTCGTTGTATCATTTGAACTCTGTATGTCTGCTGAGATGAATCTAGATGAAACTATTGCTGCGTTTTGCCTTTGTGCTATTAGTTATTATAATTTTTATACACATTTACCGTAAAAATAAAATTTAATAAGCCATGGAGAAGAAGAAGATGGTGGATGGTTTCTATTTACCGTAACAGAACCACGTACGGTGAATAGAATAGAGCATGCTCTCGTATTACTCACGAGACCCTTCGACTCGAGCGCAAAAAACTGACAGCCTTACGAGAGCGAACGGGGGCCACAAGACGCTACGTGATGCGACGAGAGCATAATGTACACGCTTCTACTCGGCCTCTGTCATGGTGACTCGACGAGCGTGTACAGCCGCCATCAGTGAACTAAGCTAAGCTAACCATTACATGTTTACTGAAAAATAAGCGTAAACTACGTTATGTAGTGATTAACAGTTTCAGTTGGTGTGTTGAGTTAATCGGACGTGATGGAAGAACAAGAAGAGAGCTATGATGAGAGTTCAGAGGAGGATTACATTCGTCATAGAAAAAGAAGATTGATTGTTGCTGATTTCATAAAGAAAAAAACGCTAACTCAGATGCTGGATAAGCAAGCACGTTCAATATTTGGAAACTTAAATTTTCGTATTTTTAAAAAAATACTAAAAAAGGCTCCAAATGATTGATCTTTTTTTTAAAAAGAAGGGAACTTGAAAAAAAAAGAAAAAAGTCGGATCGAAGATCAGACGTGAACCAGGGCACTACGATTTTGCCGCGGTCCGATATCCACCTGAGCTATTACGACTTTTAATAAAGTGTCAAAATTTATATGCAAATATAAATAAAAAGTAGGATGTACAAAAACTTAATTTGAAGTACTGCTGTCTTGTGAGTTTGATAAAATCATGATTGTGTGCGGATGTCTCAGCTTCCATACAAAGATGGATCACCCAATAATGTACTCTGTGGATTACCCTGCCCTGCACTAAACAAACAATACTAGCAAAGGGCGTCAGAGGGGTAAGGTAAGGCGGTGAGGGGCGCTTAGCTTAGTTCGCATAGTTTCGGGTCGGCCTACACAAATAAGTTAGTTTGAATTAGTTTGGCTATTTTACCTAGCTTACTAGCTAGAAAAACTGGCTTAACTATACGAGCTAAGATAAACTAAGTTAGTTTAGTTTGCGGTGGACGTTCGGCTTAAACGTGGTAGAGCTATACAGCAGTTATATTAACGTTGTAGACAAATGGGTCAGCTTGACCGAAGATAGACCATCAGTCATAAGATAACAGCTTAATGCTGCTGTTTCGTACGGTAGGTGTAGTAAGAAGACCCTGTTTACTGCAAACGAGGTAATCCATCTTAGTTCACAGGAGTGACATCGCATCTGCATTTTGATTCTTAGTTCAGGATATATGTAGATGTCTATGGGCCTCAACATCCACTTATCATCAGGTGGATTGTGTGCCCGTTTGTCACCCTATTCTATAAAAAAGAGTCTTAATTGGTATCGAGATTCTTCCTAGAACCTAGGAGACACTGACCCAGCATACGATGTCGAGTTTCGGTCTGTTTTGGTAAATCTTTAATTAAAAACAAAGAAGAATTTGTTGCAGAGAAGCTTTCCTGTGTCACATCGTGAGTGTTAAGAAGTGTTGCTTTTGGTTTGGATACTTCATATAATTTTCAGTTTTGTTATATATTTTTTAATGTAGAAGGGCCAACCTGCAGCTTTAATTTGGTTGCAGCACGAACGGGCTTTTCCCACCAGTGAAATACCACGCTTTTACAGCTGCTGTGTTTTGCATTGTGAGTGTAAAGGGATAAACATCTTTTTAACGGTAACGAGGCATTCTATCTTAGTCCTCGGTGACAACGTATCTAAACTTTGTGTTTTTGGTAATCGAATATAGATGTAGATGTCTTTGGGGCACAGCCCTTACTTAAGGTGTCCATCAATGTGCTCGTTTTTCATTACCATACCATAAAATCTGTTCTATATAACTGTTTCTTGTGTTCTATAAACGTTTTTAAACGTAAAGTCGATACTGATATATAATTATTTCCATTTTCATTTTATTTATCAATTTAAAAACATTGTTGCTCTATAAATGTTTTTTAAAAACATTATCGCTATAGACGTTAAAAACGGCGGACTTAATGCCAGTTAGCCAATGGTCAACCAATGGCGTGGTGAAAAATTAGTGGAAGGTGATTTTAGTAACTAAACATAATAAACCGAAATACATCATACATCGTATAACAAGTATTGAAATAATCCTTATAAATTACACAAATATATATGTAAGCACAAACAAATACATTTTTTTTAAATATTTTTATAAAGTATTTTTTTTAATTATATTTTGCTAACCTACAGACTATATTTTGGATAGTGAGCATAGTACCTCCTACCTCTTATTACACTATCCGATAACCGGATACACCCCGGGTCTTCTCTTTTTGTTTAAATACCACACGTTCGAATCAAACGGTTTGCTACATCGCTCGATGCTTACAACAAAAGTAAAGTAAAGTGTAAAGTGACAGCCTATATACGTCCCACTGCTGGGCACAGGCCTCCCCTCATTTCTGAGAGGGTTTCAACAAAGGAATGGGAATAATTCGCTAGCATGGTCTTTCTACCCGATTTCAACATTGGTATCTTTGATGTAAGAGAAATTCGTTTTGTTTAACTAAGCCCTTTGCAATTTAGGAATTTACAAAGCGCTCGCCTCAAGCATTTTATAGCAGGCTAGCAAAGCCAAGCTCATTTTTTTATAGAATAAGAGTGACAAACTAGCACACAGTTCACCTGATAGTAAGTGGATGTTGAGGCCCATATAATTCTACATTATTTTCGATTAAGATTGAAAATGTAGATGCGTTGGCAAGACTAAGGTGGAATTCCTCGTTTACAGTAAAAAATATCTCCGGTTCTCTACACTCACCATACGAAACACAGCAGCATTAAGCTGCCATTTGACGCTGGTATTCTGTGTGGGCGTAGTTTTACACCGGTCTACCCGACTCATTCGTGCTGTAAATATAACGTATTTGCAGCATAGCTATACCACGCTTAAAGCTAAAAGCTCGTACGAGGCAATCTAAATCACAGGATATCGACATTTAAAAAATTAAAACATTCGGAAATGAAATTCAAGTTATAATAAATAACAATATAATTTAAATAAAATGATTTACGGCTTATGCTTATCAGTGCTCTTTCGATAAATGAATGACGACTTAAGGAATTTAATGAATTTTTAATATTTTAAGCCTTTGTAAAAAATTGGTATAAATTAATTTAAATTTATTTTAGGTTTTTGTTTCACAGTGGACTTTGATGGGCTATGATGAATGATGAATTAATGAATGAAATTATTTTTAACTCATTAAATATAAAATATATTAAAATGAACAATACATTAAAGTACTATATTCATTATAATCAAAATGTCATTTTTGATTTAAGCCACATTTGATCCAAACATTTGGAGTATTATTTTAGTGAAATCGATAAGTCATAAATTAAATAATGTCTGATGATTAATTTGAAAGTCTAAATTATGCCACATTAATAGATAGGAAATATCCCACCCATGAGGCAATCCATGGAGGATACCTAAGTTCAGCATTGAACTTTAGAAGGCTGTTACTGTAACAGATCCCACCCAGGTGACTGTCGAGTCAGGTTGCTAGTACACATTTTTTATATTTTTTTATAAAATAAGTTGACAAGCAAGCACAAAGTCCACCTGATGTTAAGTGGTTGATGTGGCCAATAGACTAAATGCAGGTGCGTTGTCTCCCGTAAGGACAAAGATGGAATGCCTCTTTTCCAGTAAAATGGGTCTCTGGTTCTCTACACTCACCATACGAAATATTAAGCATTAAGCTACAATTTTACGCTGGTATTCTGTGAGAGCGTGCTCCTTCCTCGGTCGCGCCGACCCATTCGTGCTACAACTATACTCGTACTACTAATATAACTGCAGCATGGCTCTACCACGCATAAGAAATTTAAATTTAAATATCAGAATAGCTCTGACTTAAAGTAATAAGATTCACTTATCTCACAACAAAATGATTTTGTTCTTGCATGAAAGAATGGTAGCATTATTGTGAATTGGATATCCGACGATGTTTGGGTACCTACAACGATGACAGCAATCGTTTGTATCAATTAAAAAGTTGCAGCCTATATTCACCGTTGTCCAACTGCTGAATAGGATAGGCCTTTTTTCATTTCAGAGAGGTTTATGGAGTCATTAGTACGCGCTGCTCAAGTACGTGTTACTAGACTTCACATGTCCTCGATATAATTAATTCCTAACACATGCTGGTAACCGACACAGAGACCCCTGTTTTAAGAAAACACTGGGATTTTCTCTTATATGTTGGAGGCAGCTTACATACATAAATTGCACAAGGAAAAACATCCGGACCTTTAACAATTACTGGTACGTTAAACATGTACTAGTTCAGTGCGGAATTCGAACCCGCGGCCATCAGCGCTGCAACTCAATAGCCGCTGTGCAACTAAGCCGGCAAGTTATGTATTATAAATTTGCTCTAATACCTTTATTTCCCGAAAATATATTAATTAAACAAATGATGAGCCGGAGCAAAGCTGAATTATTAGAAAAATGTAAGGAATATAAAAATCAAAAAGTTTTAATGCGACTCCAAGTTTTTCTTCGTCTACATTGTCTCATAATCTTCTAGTAATATTTGTTATTTTAACACCATTATATTCACTGAGATATAAATTACTTTTATTGCCTCTTTTCACTGCCATAAGTCTTATGGCAAACAGCGACTCGGTAGTTCAGTTGTTTGATGAAGATGATGTATGCCTTCGAATTATTGGTTATGGGTTCGAATCACATTTGAAAAAAAAATTGTTTTTAATGAAGATTTTATTATTTATATTCGCATTTACGTGTTATTCAAAGCTATATTCTAGATGGAATGATGATATTGTAAGATGTAGGAAGTCGATGGATGCAGGTCGCTCTGGCCCGTTCTTTGTGGCATTGTAATTTGTGAAGGGCTGTAATAATCAAGATAGCGTTTGCATTATATATTAGTTAAGTAAGAGAAAAGAAAATCACAAAATCTGGACCCGATAGGTAGTGCTTTTGAGGTTTTATATTTACATTGTAAAAAGTACGAAGAGAAATATGAGTGAGGCTAATCGCGACACTCGCCGGCAAGGAATTTAACGTCTGCTAAACCTACTAGTCTTGATAAATAAATTATTTAATCGATTTTGATAAAAGTTCAATGGGGTACTTATGGGATCATCTAGATGGTTCTTAGCTATAGTTTGATCCGGAAGATGGCGCTGTTGTCGTGATCCAGAAATCACCCGTTGCAAACCGCGGCGGATAAGAGTAGTATATACTTACAATGAATGTTTCGCTGCTTGTCCCGTATTTTTTACTATGGTATCATTCTCTGATTACGATGAATCTTTGGTGAGTTGATGTATGCGTGCGCCGCGGAGGTCACTGACAAATAAGCATACGAATAATTGTTTATATGCTTGTTCGCTTTCTATACGTTCCTACAACATTCATCTGATCACGACTAAAGGCGTTTTATTCCGGGCACAGCTGTTATTATTATCAAAAACATCTTAAGTCAGGCTTGCACGGTTTAAAGAATTATAATTTAATTTGGAATAGAAGTCGATTAAGGGCTGCGGTCATCTACGAAACGCAGCAGCATTAAGCTGCTATTTTACGTTGGAATTATGTGCAAGCGTGGTCTTCGTATCGATACATTCCTGCTGTATCGATCCGAAGACCACGCTGTGTATAACGTAGCTACAGCATGGCTCAACTACGTAAAATGTCAATTACGTATACGTATATTTTAGTATTCATTGTTACTAATTCTTTATGATTTAAATCAATATCACACATCGGTGTAAAAGCAGGCCTTATAGCTAAATAATATTTAGATGACGCGCATTTCGCGAGGGAGGGAACTTCTTAAGTTAGCAATTCCCATAAACGTTCTATTATTATTCCCTTCTTCCGTTCGTAAATGGAACAATTGGGAAATCGGCTGAAACCATTTGTCGACGGTGGGTTTTATTTATGAAAGAGCGTGTGGTGTTGCGGCTGGAGACAATCCATCTCTTAGGAAATTCTAAGAAAAATAATGCAAAGATCTAATAAGTTTTGATGGAATATGGAAAAAACAGCTTGTGGTGGTGACTTGGAAGAATTCATCCGCCCATTTTATCTACAGGGTATAGTAAGTCATTTATGGCTCGATAGAAACTGGAGACCCTTTTCACTGGAAACGAGGCATTCTGTCTTTGTCGTCACGATTGACAACGCACGCGACGCATTTTGATTTGTCATCGAGGATAGATGTAGATATCTATGGCACCACTTGATATCGAGTGGACTGTGTGCTCGTTCGTCACACTTATCCTGTAAAAAAACTGATGGGTTCCGATGGATTGTGGCACAACTATCTCAAATCACTTGTTGTAGAGCCATGCTGTAGTTATATTAACTATAGTTACACGAATGGGTCAGCTCGACTCGAAAAAGACCGCGCTCTCACTGAATACCAGTGTAAAATAGTACCTTAATGCTGCTGTTTCATATTGTACGTGTACGGAACCAGAGGCTCTTTTTACTGGAAATGAGACATTATATCTTAGTTTTCAGGGGTGACACCGCATCTGCGTTTTGATTCTTAATTGAGGATAAATGTAGACGTCTATGGGCCGCAGTAAACACGTACCATCAGGTGAAATGTGTGTTCGTTTGTCACCTTTTTTATATTAAAAAAAACAATTTTCTCATACACTCAGACCGGCAACCCTTAATTCGCCTGACGATGGTGACGGTTAAGTGAAATCCAAAAACAGGTTATCTAAGGCAAAAAGAATTTTACTTATCGAATAAGTAGTTCACGAGATCAACGCGTCAAATATAAAAACAATAGTAATATTAATACAGATTTTCAACAAAATTAATTCGAGCTCCTGATTGCTCGTTCTTAGCTCAATAATCTGCGATTTAACTAACTACAGTCTTAATTAACAATAACTTAGCGGTTTTTTTTAATTGACTCGGCGGCTTTTGAAGGATTGAAGAGTATTATTTTGTAATTTTTATTAACTTCGTACTTCAGTTCAGTTATTGGTTGATAACGAGTTAATGGATATTTTTAAAAAGGTTATTAGACTGCTGTAATTGAACTGGTTTGTTATTGTGGATTTTAATAAAACGAAGAGACGAATAAAAACAGATTCAATCTTCGGTTAATTAGTATCGACATAATAAAAAATAGTTTTTTCTTCCAAAACATTTTCTAAGAATAGAATGATTTTTTTTAAATATTTTTATAGAAGGCATCATCTTCATAATAATCCCTAACAAGCCCACTGATAAAATTGGCGTCCATCACTAATGCTAACGCCCCTGTGCCACCTGCATCCATCAATTAACTGCATGTTTTCTAAGGTCATCACACCATCTAAACGTCATGCCACCCGAGAACTTTTCTTCCCCAGAGGGGAATATACCAACTTCTTTCAAATGCTGGTGTCACCGGTCTGCACATTCAGCCAACTGATGGTTTAGACTCTCTGAATTACAGCAAAAAATACTTTCAAAACACTGAAATCAAATCCAAACTTTGTGGAAAGTTATGATAGTGAAGATACCATATCTTCACTTGCACAGCGTAGTGCGTATGGCCACCAATCAGCAGTGTATTCACAAACGGACTTTAGTTTAAAGCATGGCTTAGAACGATTAAAGGCTGTCAGCTTAGTTTTTTTGGTAAAGTAGTGGACTGTATAACCATCGCTTTTTCAAGTCCGGCTCAGAGGCCCATTTCACGTGGCTGATTTCTTTTTGGTTCAATTGGTACTTAAATTACTTGATAATGATGTTAATATTAACGCGGTAAGTTTAAATATAGATTTTTTATTTTTATTCCACAACACATACTACACAAACTTTAAAATGACAAAAATTGATTGAATGTTAGGTTTTTTTACCTATATCTACTCTTATCAAGATTGCAAAATAAATGAAATAAATTAAATGACACCACTGAAACTTTTATACGTTGTAGAGCCACACTTCAGCTATATTAGGGTTGTAGCACGAATTGGTCGGCTCAACCGACGAAGGACCGCGCTCCAACAGAATAGAACCAGCGCAAAATAGCAGCTTGATACCGCTGTGTTTCGTATGGTGAGATTGGGAGACCCTTTTTTACAGGAAACGAGACATTTCATCTTAGTCCTCAGAGGTGAAAACGCGTCTGCGTTTTGGTTCCTAATCGAGGATAAATGTAGATGTTCATGGGCCACAGCATCCACTTACCATTAGGTGAACTGTGTGCTCGTTTGTCATCCAATGCTATAAAAATTTTGATAGATGTCATTTTTATGTTATATTGAAATACTCAGCGTGAAGTCCTCAATAACTCTTTTACGCTAGACCGAATACTCAAACCAGCGAAGGAGAGTAATGTCATCAAAGGAGACTGAGACATCTGTTTGCTAATTCACATGTCAAGGGTCGCGATATTGCAATTTTTTCCTGTAGGAGAGGTTCCGGGTTCAAGTCGCAAAATGTAACAAGTTCATAAATAAGAAAGTTCCAAAATTTAAAAAAAAATTGAACATTGATATAGAACATGCTCTTTACAATAATAGATAATTTTGCATTAAAGGAAATGGTTTTATTATGACAGCTTCATACTGGAGAGCGACTGGCGACCCGCCATTGGACTAAGTGACGACTTGGTAAGACATGCAAATAGTCTATGGATGGAGATAACTTAGAGCATTGTTTTGTGGAAAACCTTGTAGAGGCTTGTTTTCAACCGTGGACTTGTGAAAGGATGTAAAGTTCTTGATGATAATAATGATGATAAGATTGAAAACTCTAAAATAAAACTGATTAATTTAGATTTAACGAGTCTATAAACATTCCCTTGTAAATTACAACCGGGCCTTTAGCAAGGATACTAATTACGTTTTTATAAATCAAAGCAATTACTTAGACAAATGTTTTTACTCAATTTTTCGCTAGCTTGGCTTCTTTTTCCGGCTTTGTAATATTCTGAAGGAATGAAGAGTTAATCATATTCCACTCACCAGTTCCACCCAGCTGAGATTGATATGAAGTTTTTTTGTTACACAATATCATTTATTTATTTACAAAATTCTCATGCAGTCGCATACGCCCGGGATTTGCCGGGCGTATGGGACTGCATGAGAATTTTAAGGGGACTGAGGGGTTAATTGAAAAGTTAGTTTTAAATAACAGTTCATTCGTTTCTAAAGTATTATATCAATACACAAAACAATGTCTCAGTGGTTTGCTTTTTAATCTTTTGCACGTTTTAAACTATTTTTATTTTGTCTATTTTATGATATCCGTTGTTGGGTTTATTAATTTTTAATGTAATTAATATAAAAATAAATAATATTACAGAAGTAAAAATTATATTTTCCTAGTAGATTAATTTCCGTGCTATAAAATCTGTCATATATTTCATCTCATTTGAATGTGGCTCCGGCTCCTGGTGACAGAAAAATTAATGAATACCCTCATTACTACTAAGTTCGGCACAACGATCCATTAGCATTTACTATTAGAGTCTATCAAAAGTAGAATGATGAAAAATGTCCTTACCCACAGATTGCCTCATATCTCTTTAAGGATATATACCTAGGATTCTACCATAGCTGCCACGCTTGACAAGGGGATTGGTAACCGCAATTTCTTTTAGTAGTTTATTTTTATACGACGCCAACGGTATTAGGGTAGTGGATATTCTTCCAACCAATAATAATATTAGGTAATAAAAAAAACCAGAGTTGACGTATTGATCTATGACGTGGTCCTTCACTGCTGGCCGTATGAGGACGCTCAAGGTCAGTCAGCGAGCTACGGGGAGGGTTATATTTGGGGTTTCTCTGCGTGATAAACTTAGAAATGAGGATATCCGCAGTAGAACCAGTGTGACCGACATAGCCAAACGGATTAGTAAGCTAAAGTGGCCATAGGCCGGCCATATAGCTCGAAGAACCAACAACTGATGGGGTAAAAAGTTTTCGAGTGGCAGCCTCGTACCAATAGGCGTAGTGTAGGGCGACCCCCCACTGTATGGTATACATTGTAAGATATGCAGGAATTCGATGGATGCAGGTGGCTCAGGATTATGTTCAGCAGTGGACTTGTAAAGGGTTGTAATAATGTTTAATTAAAAAAAAACAAATAATCACCCAAATCTTACCATTAACAACAACCAGGTCAGATCTAATAAATTTCAGTATAATTTTCCAAGGTACTATGTTTTGTGTATGTGACCCCCTCAATCGAACAGATATTCCATAAAAGTCCGGGACGAATTTGAAATTTACGTTCTGTTATTATTCGATGAAAACTGTCCCAATTCAAGTATTCTTGTATTGCTGTGTGGTAGTGGCCTTAGGGAATCCATCACCTAATTTTGCCTATCGCAAGTGACATCGTAGAGTTTATATCATACGTAAAATCTTCAAATCAGTGAGCAGCAACAAATATGCGAGATTTTTAATACTTCGACCGTTGATCTGTTTATAAAACGTAACGGTATGGCAAATGGTAGAATATGTATACATATATATATATATATGTAGGCCTACGCCACCCTGAAACGGGGGAGGTCCATGTACTCGAACAGATAAATAAAAAGAGGCGCCGTAAGATATTATCGTCGTCAACTTGCTGCTGGATTGTTGGAGTTGTCGTGAAAACCTCCCAAAATATTTCCAACGTGATGCTTTAACATGTTATAAGGAAGTGAATAAAAAATATGTCAGACTAGACTGTATGGGTATCGATCCCTTTGCCTTTAAAATATTAAAAAATGGGTAAGATGTATAATTATTTTTTTTTACATAATTATTCTGGTTTTGTAAATATATAACGATATATTACTCTATACAAGTACACTGTACGAACGTTACTAGAATCATAATTGCAATGCATTGTTCTTTCCACTACTATACGACCCGGTTTTACGAAATGCAATGCATTAAAAGCAGGAATTTTAAATTTTACAGGAATTTATTGTTCC
>DWHP01002417.1:0-14487 GCA_018247895.1 Parnassius honrathi
CATTGTTCCCACCACGGCTAAGGCAAGTCCTATTTTCTGCTGTTTTGATAAATACGGCGCCATCGATCAAACGTGCAACCCCGTCGATACTTCTTTTACGAATGCGCTTCGTCACGAATTAGATTGAAAACCAGTTAGTAGTTGGAAAACTTAGGTTCCTAATTAAATTTTCTAAAAATTGAATAATGTAATACACGCTTATTACTACCATAATCACATCTGGGATGTTTGACTTACGTTGTTTTATAGGTGGTAGAGCCATGCTGCAGTTATATTAGTAGTAGAGTTGTAGCACGAATGTTTCGGCTACAACTCTATGACCGGGGAAGGACCACGCTTTCACAGAATACCAGCGTAAAACAGTAGCTTAATGCGTTTTATATGGTGAGTGTAGAGAACCGGAGATCCTTTTTACTGGAAACAAGGCATTCCATCTTATTCCTCTCAGGTGACAACGCATCTGTATTTTAATTTGTAATCGAGGATAGATGTAGGTGTCTATAGGTCACCGAAACCACTAACCATTAGGTGGACTGTGTGCTCGTTTGTCACCCTATCCTGTAAAAAAAAAACTAAAATGTCACCGACACACTTTTCACACGGTCGGTTTAATTTCCGCTTATGTTTTGACTCAGGATATTTGAAACAAACGTGCCAACCGCAAAATTCTCACCTCAAGTGACGCATCATAACTGTACAGTTTTATTATATGATAAATATTTAGTGAACCACTCGTAAACGTTTCCCTTATAGTTAAATAATGACTTTACTATGTAGAGATGAATATGATAGCCAGTAGAAATTCACTGAAGCTTAGTATGAAAAAGACATTGATGAACGACTTCAAAATAAATAACATTTTACTTTATACGCTGTCTATATTTATTAGGAATACCCTTTTTTTTAATATACACAGCGTTGTGTCAGTTAATGGGAGATGACATTAATAAAAGAGATAGTGATATATTTTTCGTACTATTTAGTATAACGATGATGGCATTTGAGTCAAGAAACGACAGTTAAAAGAGAGAGAGAAGGTAGGGAACGGGGCAGTTTAAACCCTCGTCAGATCAAAAACAATATCAACACTCACGATAATGTGATAAACGAGTATTAGGTATAAATCACGGTTGTGTATTTCTGCTTGAGCAACAAGAAGTTTTATACGTGTTAGAGTCACACTGAAGCTATATTATGGTTGTAGCACGAATGGGCGGCACGACCGGGGAAGGACCACGCTCTCACAGAACACCAGCGAAAAAGCATCTTAATGCTGCTGTGTCTCGTATGGTGTGTGTAGAGATCCGGAGACCTTTTTTACGGGTAAGGAGGCATTTCATCTTAGTCCTCAGGGGTGACAACGCATCTGCATTTTGATTCTTAATTGAGGATAAATGTAGAGGTCTATGGGCCATAGCTCGTTTGTCACCTCGTTCTATATAAAAAAAGTCTTTGGCAAATTATTCCAGTGACAGTTACATTTTCTATGAATTTTGTATATTGGCTGCGTAATGTTTGAAATAATAAAGCGCTTCTGATGATTAAGTAATGAGGAAAAAAAATAAAGAATAGTAAAATGGAAAGGCCTTCTTTCAACATATAAATATTCAGTTATACTCATAGTATTTCTCAATCATAAACGCTGGCATAGGTTACTACATGAGCAATTATTCTATGAAATATATTGTTGGTAGTTCTACTCGCAGGTTGAGATTAGTCATAAATTTTGAGGCGTACAATATTATGAGTCACGAAAAGATCCGCTTGTACTAATTTTAATAAACGATTGCATAAAGATGATATCTGTACAGGAAAGATTTTGAATTATTTATTAATGACGTACATCACGATTTGTTTCAGTAATGAGGTTATATCCAGTTAATTAATATATTTTATACGTTTCACTGCTGGGCACAGTCCTCTGGGTTTTAGGTCGAGGAAATGTACGCCGCGTGGCCCCATTGCGTGTTGGCGAATTTCACGTCTTCGAAATTTTTTTTTTCATTTCTCAGACATGCGGGTTCGCTCATGATGTTTTTCTTCCCCGCCGGACACGTGGTAAACCAGCACTCCGAATTACAATTAACAGTTTCATTGGTGGCGGCGATGATCGATCCCGGGTCGATCGCGTAGGCTGTGAAATACATTGAGCGTTTAGCTCCTGAGCTACCACGGCACTGCATCCAGTTAAATAGAACCACGATTACTAAAATTGAGCTTAAAACCTCTTTTCACTAAATGTTATCCAGTACTGGAGATTCCCTTATGAATAACGCAGGCGCTTAACTATCATAAATTGTTCATGGACAAGTATTCAGGCTCAAAACTATAACTTGTAGCCCATATAAACAGAAGTAAATATAGAAACAATTATTATAGATGATGCTACAAAACAGCATATATTTGTATCACATGCATATTTGATGAGCGCCCCGTTGGTCTAGTGGTTGTAAACGCATCTGCTGAGCAAGTTCCGGGTTCGAATCCTAGGTCGAGCCAATAAATCAGGTATTGAGTTTTTTCCTCAAGAAATTCTCAGTATTTGCTCGGAGTCAGGAAGTTGGCGGTGTTTCACTCCAGTGCACATGACCTCTCTCCGTCGTGTCTGTTTACCATCCCAGTGGACTATGAGAGTGAGGGAATAGAGAGTGCCCCTGTGGTTGCGCATACACTTGGGCACTATAATCCTGTCCTGTGTCAGTGTCTTGTATCTGTTGAGGCTGGCCACCATGACCGAAATTCGGCCTGGAGGACATTATAATTGATATCGTAACTATTGCAGCAACGACTCATGAGCAGTCGCCAAACATAAGTGTTCTACGTTATCAAAAAGAAAATAACAAAAATTTAAGAAATTAAAAAATAATAAACCTTTATAGTAAGACTAAAATGCGGTTCTCATCATTGATAAACAAAATAAAATTAATATTTGGAAGTAAACTATTTTTTTCCCTTCTTCAGAATATTAATGCTTAGATACTTGACATCTGTAGTACAATCCTGATCCTTCCCATGTCACAATTAACTCTTCATCACTCCAAGGCCATTCAGCTAATGTCGAGATAACATATTATATTAAAACTGCACAACATACAAAACTCGCTTTGATAAACGGAAATTACTATTTACGTTTCGAATTTAAAACGTTACGCTACATTAGTAGTGTAGTTGTAGCACGAATGGGTCGGCTCGACCGGGGAAGGACCACGCTCTCGCAGAATACCAGGGTAAAATACCAGCTTGACGCTGCTGTGTTTTGTATGGTGAGTGTAGAGAACCGGAGACTCTTTACTGGAAAAGAGAGATTCTATCTTAGTATTTACGGATGACAACGCATTCACATTTTCATTCGTGATCGAGGATTGATGTAGATGTATATGAGCCGCAACAACCGCTTGATATCAGGTGGACTGCGTGCTCGTTGGTCATCCCTATCCTGTAAAAAGAATTAAAAGATGCATTTTGTAATAGCTTTACACGTGGCGGAGTAACGCTGCACCTATATTGCCTGTGATTGTAGAATGAATGTTTCACGCTCTAACAGAATACCAGTATAAATTAGCAGCTCAATGTTGCTGTGTTATCTTTATAAATGTGGATGTCTATGGACCACCGCGTTTACATACCATTGCGTGGACAGTACGTTCGTTTGTCACCTTTATACTATAAAAAAGCAATTCTATGTGAGTTTTTGCAGCCGGGTACATAATTACATAGTTAAATGTTTAGCCACTGCACTACCGAGAACTGGATGACAATTTATTTCCAAAAACTTTAAACCAATTTTGGTTCATATTAAACTAATTAGTACATTGATAATGATTTCTTATATTTACGCGAACACTACACATTGAAATAATACTAGTTTTTACGGATTTTATCGCGTATATTTAACTTTTGAAATACCCGACGTTTCGAGAGCTTTACAGCACCCATGGTCACGGGGGGGGGGACTGAGAAGTTCAACATCCAGATGTCATAGTTAACCGCGGTAACCATAGATTAAAACCGTTACTTTTGTTCCGATCTAGACAGTATGAACTTATAAGTTCATAGTACTTATAAGTACATTGATAGTAAGCACTGGATATGAATATAGAAAGCACTGAAGTGATATTAATTGAAGTACCCTTTGTATTCAATTAATATCACTTCCGTGTTGTACACTAATTGTGTAAAGAAACTTAATATGAAAAAAGCTAATGCCCTATATGCGTACATAAGAAATACTTTTTGTTCGAAACCACGAAAACTTATCGAAGTATCATAATCTCTTTTCGGATTCTGCAAATTCTTCTCCATGTAACATCCATATGAGGCATGCATTTTTTGATATAAAGCGACATCTCATATCAGATGTACGCCAGAAATTATTCGTACGCTGTCTTTGTTACCGTAAAGGGAGGTACGCCGTAATATTAAACAGATTATAAACGATTGCGCTTCTTAAGATACTTGAATAAAAAAAACACACGTGCGCTGTTCTGGTCGTGATCTTACGGTGAACCTCAATGCTTATTGTCGGTTAGATACAGTCTATGAAGCGCTGATGATAAAGTTATCAAAAAATAATATTTTGTCTCGTGATTGTAACTTGATTTTACAATTTGGTAAATATTTTTATAAAAAATCGTAAGTCACTTATAGTGAAAGAAGGTCTTTTTTAAGGAATTTTATATTATTGTCTCAGCACAATCGTTTTATTAGTTAATATTAAATATCGTACAATACCATTTGCAGTAACATCAAGAAATATCACTGACAAATTTTATCGTTGGTAGTGTCTGAAAAAACGAAGATAGATGAATATTAATTAAAATAGATACATTAAGCTATTAGGTACACAATAACGTGACAATTTAATGTACGTAAAATATTTTTATACCATTTACGAGTATGATAAACGAAGACACGTTTTATTTAATGTGAAAACAAACTATTATACGATTATGAAACTCACATAACGCAAGATTTTCTCAGGTAAGTTAACTAGGTACATTATTTTATAGTATAAGGGTGTAAAACGAGCATACATTCCACCCGACTAGTACTATTATTTATTCTGTGACCTGACGAAAATCTACGTCTATCCTCGATTAAAAATCAAAATGTAGATGCGTTGTGTAAGGTAAAATGCTTCGTTAGGCATCATTAAAAGGGCCTCCGGATAATAGATATAACCACCACAACCTGGAAAGTAATAAATTATCCCCTCGAGCTTAGTAGTAACAGAAGCCGAAAACAATCTCCAATTTACCGGTTGCGGTGCTTATGCCAAAATAAGAAGGGGTCATGTGGGGTTCGTGAGTGAAATGCTGGCTGGTAGCGCCGCAAGGTAGCGATCGCTTTCCCACCGACAACTGCCTCGTATTCTTTGTGTAATGGAATAATTACCAAGTTACAGTACTTTTAACTCATGTTATAGGTTTAAAATAATTTCTGGCAATAATTGTACACATCATACGGTGTCTGAGTTATTTTATTACTATTAAATGTGAAAATCGTCTTTAATTTGGCAACTAATTGTTTTTAACGGTATTCAAGTAATAAAGTGGTCATATTATATTGTGTTTCAAATAAAAGAGTAACAATTGTAAAGAATAATTCATTGACACGACTCTAATAAAAATGCAAATAAAGTTTTTTCTGATCGAGCATTATAAGGTTATCGTTATAAAATCAGCCCGACACGAACAAGTCCTTCGATCCCACATTTAGTGTCGAGATTGCTACGTAATGTTGTCATGTTTCGCATTTTCCCAGTCCGAGGCTTCAGCCTACCGTCGCGCTACCTGTTCATTCACTCGTGAGCACGTGGTGGGGGATACGCGCGCCTTCCGCGTAATGTTATCAGTAGTTTCACCACCCTCTCGACAGCGCAGTTGCCAAACGCACCCGCTCCTGGTCGCACGTACATTGACACATCTAGTAGCTATAATTCTTCATAATTTTTATTTAAAGTATCGCGTCGAAGTGCTCCCGCTGTTGAGTCTTAGTACTATAGAATTAGATACGCATTTTAAATACCAGTGTTAATGTAATAAATTAAAGTGAAAGTGTTGTAGGTAGTATACAATTGCCTTTGGGTCGGTCATATCTGTTTGTAATCGGCTCTGCGAAGGTGCGTATATAATAATGTTATTAACCAAATCCGTACGTGTTGATTATGTGTCGTAATTGGTTTACATATGTGGCGGCTTCTATATTCGTAAAATTATTGACGTACATTAACATAAACGTTTCATGCAACTTGGGTATAATAATACTTATCAATGCGGTCGTAAATTAATATTACAGCTTGTTAAAATATAAGCAACTTTGTTACTAAAAATGATCTATATACGTAGACATTTTGTATGTAATAGGTATCATTTTGATTTGATAAGGCAAGATATTGCATGAACAGTTGAATGACATGTTACCTTTTCTGTCATAGGCTTTCAAGCCCTGCACGTCGCGCAAGCACCATAGACCAGACAAAATGTTCGCCGTGATGCAAATCGACGAGGATCATACACGGGATTTCAGGCGTAAACTGCGCCCCAAGTGTGAATTCGTCTGCAAGTACTGCCAGCGCAGATTCACCAAGTCCTACAACTTGATGATACACGAGCGCACCCACAAGAGCCCGGAGCTGACCTTCAGCTGCGAGGTCTGTGGGAAAAGTTTCAAGCGGCAGGATAACTTGCGTCAACACAGGTAAGTTAACAATTTGCACATACTAAGGGTACTGTGGAAGTAATTGCAAAAAGAGTTTATTGGAAAAAGTAATTCAAACAGTGTAAAAATTCAAATAAAAAAATTACGATATAAGACAATAACTAATTTGTTCCGTAGAAATTAATCTAAGTTTGGCATCAGTGGATTTATTAGATATTTAAATTTGTTCGAAAACACGACACGACAAATCGAGAAACTAGCGAGCGGTGGTTGCCAGAATAAGAGTTCTAAATCAAAAGATTGACAATTTACCTTTTTATTATTAATCAATATCAATTGCTTGAAGTTTATAAACAGGAACTCATTGTCATAATTAACCTTTAAGGGTTTATTGCCGGTCATTAGTCTTTCGCAAGGTAAAGGGATTTTAATCAAAGCTTGCATTCGACTGACGTTGGTTTTATTTCTACTCTTCAAATATGATATATATAAGATTCCTAGTACCATATATCAATAACTATAGTGCTAGTGCAACGATCTTCAATCAACTTATAGCGCAATTTTTACTGAAATGGATGGTATTTCCAACTATAAGTTGATTTAAATCCAATATTTTAAAATTATGACGGTCTCTGACTTAAAACTATAGCGAAATAATTATGCATATACGTCAAATACATTATTATTATTATTATGAAATAATAAATTTTTTTATTATCCGTCCTTATAAATGCACTGATTAGTAAAAAAAAATCGGCAACAATCGCGTGGATCTACGTCACTCCTTTAGGCATGATTTGTATCTGAATTTAATAGCATAATACGAGTTATTGACTACCGAATTTTAATGTTCACTCCGTGGTTTAGGATAGGGTGACAAACGAGCACACACTCTACCTGATGGTAAGTGGCTGCTCTGGCCCGTAGACAGCTACATTTATCCTCGATTACGAATCAAAATTCAGATGCGTTGTCACCAGTGAGGACTAAGATGGAATGCCTCGTTTCCAGTAAAATGGGTCTCCGGTTCTATAAATCCACCATACGAAACACAGCAGCATTAAGCTTTTATTTTCGGTGTTATTCTGCAAAAACTTACGGTAAACTTTCGATATTAAAAAATAACAACAAAATGTTTGAACTAAATCAATTAAAACCTTTCGAAATTATAATAATACGTAACCAATTAGTAGTAGTTATTGATAGCTCAAATTCATATGTTAATTTAAAATAAAAAAAATTGCAAAATATCGGTGCCATATGCTTCTATTCCGTTCTGTTACACACTATTTTTTCCAGATGGTAATAAAAATCAGCCAGTATAATGCTTACGGACGTTTGGATTAACGCTACTGTGTTTCGTATTGTGAGTGTAGAGAAACGGAGTCCCTTTCACTGTAAGCGAGGCATTCCATCTTAGTCCTCAAGGGTGACAACGCATCTGCATTTTGATTGGTAATCGAGGATAGATGTAAATGTCTTCACAGCAACCAGTTAACATCAGTTGGACTGTGTGCTCGTTCGTCACCTTTATCCAATTAAAAAAAAGTTTGACCTCCGAAATATACCCAGATATATTTATCCGTTAATAGAGTATGTGGAAACTTTAAAGCGGTAAAATATGAGGTATATTTCATTTCGCCACACGAGAACTATCACGATGCATTCCGACTCTAAAACTGATGACCCAGATCAAAAAACGATACGCTGACAATTGAGCAAAGCAACTGTTTTTCATAATTCTAATAAATCCGTAAGGTCTATTATTCCTTATTATGCTTACATGATAATTACGTGTGCGTACTATCGTCAAAAGAGTATGAGAACTATCAAAGGTCATACTGTCGTCAAGAGATAGTTATACGTGGTAGAGTCACACTGCAGCTGTGTTATGGTTGTAGCACGAATGGGTCGGCTCGACCGGGGAAGGAACACTCTCTCACGGAATACCAGCGTAAAATGGCAGCCTGCGTTTCGTATTGCGAGTGTAGAGATCCGGAGGCCCTTTTTACTGGAAACGAGGCATTCCATCTTAGTCCTCAGGGTGACAATGCATATGCGTTTTGATTCTTAATCGATAATGAATGCAGATGTCTATGGACCACAGCATCCACTTACCATCAAGTGGACTGTGTACTTGTTTTTCATCCTTATTATATAAAAAGATTCAGTACCAGACATGAATAATAGTCAAAAAGATCTAATCCTTTATATGGTTGTGTTAGAGCTTTAGAAAAATGACTTGTTAAGATTTTATCTAACTTAGGATTTCGTTTTACAGTCTTGTCAACATATGCATCTAAAATAAAAAAGAGGTCTAGGGGTCCTTTCAATATTTTGCATTTTTGTTAAATATTTGAGTCGCTCTATTATATGAACCTTTTTAAAACAATTATATGAAGTGTTATTGAAATGTAACAACCGTTATAAACGTTTTTTAAATTATTTTAATAAGAAAATTACGGTTCATGCACCCTTTGTAATCTTTAATCAGCATGGTAATTAAGGTGCCAAATGACTCGTTTGTTATGTTTGTACAGCCAACTGCAGGTCAAGTCTGCAAACATTATCTTTACGATATTGACATACAAGCATTGGTTGTTGTACTCTTTTGCAAACGAATTCGTCTGCAGTTAACTCTGAACAAAGAAGACTGGAGATGCGTTATAGCCCTGTAGAATAACTTGAACTTAAGACTTAGAAACATGTCTCTATAACCTTCTAAACGGAATTCACTGTGGTTACAGTGCTTATTAATGACAGAAATGGGTAATACGGTGGTGATACCTACTATTTCCATTTCAATTCAATTTAACCACCGAGTACGCACGAAATATTTTTAGTAATTCATTACATTATTAATTTCATCAATCAGAAAATCAGCCCTCTAAATATGTGTCGTACATTTAAAAGTTAAAGTTACAGCCTAGGGTCTAAAGAGGGTTTTAGGTCAAAGAAAAGTGCGCCGCGCTGCCCATTGCGTGTTGGCGAACTTCAAATATTTTTTTCTTATTTCTCGGACATGCAGGTTTCCTCACGACGTTTTCCTTCCCCGCCGAGTACGTGGTGAGTCAGCACTTCAAATTGCAGTTAATAATTTCATTGGTGACGGCGGGGATTGAACCCGGGTTGCTTGTGTGCTGTGAGATTTATAAATTTATTAGCGAGCGATAACCATCTGAACTACCGGTAAATGTACGAGACATTTACTTCAAATAATTAAAAGAAAATTTTCGTTTATTTTAATAGTAGGTACCATTGAGTTTATTTCTTCTTATAAAAAGAGGCATCAAGCAAATAAAAACATTTTTCTGGCCTGTGTTATTATTGCCATGTGCATAATGTAAATTACCATTAAACTCGATGTAGCATAACGCCACTAGTCGACCTATATTGTGGTCACCAGCGTAGCCTATACTGACAAGGCCGTGGCTAGCCGACAGACTGTATTAAGGTCTCAGCAATCACAGGAGCACTCGACTGTGCCACTCCGGGGCACTTAATCATCAGCTACTACTGTTACAGAGTCTTGCAGACCGCAAGACTATAAAAGACACGCAATAAAATACAGCAGAATCTGTTCTAGGGTTATATTAATACCTTATTTTAAATTTTTTTATATCAACTTGGTAGCGCTGTTTTTAAGCATTTGTATGCGGGTCGCGAGTTCGAATCGCGCACATAACCAACAATTAAATGTCTACAAATAGTTATTTCCGGTCTGTATGTATGTCCATGTAAAATTTGTGTATGTTTTTGAAGAGCACAGTTGACTGACAATATAGTCATTATGCCAAAATCGCTGGAGGACCTTGCACTATACTCAATAACTTCAGCAGTGAAAGTCTAAAAGATTTGTTAGATGACTTCTGATCTCCTAATTTACTTATATAAAGTTCTGACAACGAGTCAGTCAAAATAGAACAATTTTAATGGAAGTCAATGTTTATAAGCGTCAATTTGATTTTAAAAGCGTTTGGTACTACAGAATTTATATATTTTGTAGATTAAAGACTCAACTGCATCAAATCCCTACAACATTGAACGTTTGAGGTGTAAATATAAACGATCCAAGCGATTAAACGGGCTATGTTTACGCTCTTATCTATATTGTGGTTTTAGATCGCGCAGTTTATTGTCAAACACACATTGTCGCTTACTGTTGGCTTAATACTTAAAGCTGGCGACGTAAAAAAGGCCCGTAAAACCAGCAAATTTAATTGCTGTCAACATCGTTCCAATTACGAGTTCATTAAACTTCTTAATTCAAAGGGGCAAGTGAACACCCGCGAGTCGCACGTCGCTGCGACGTTCCTGTGACAACAATGTCATTAACATACAATGTCTTGGTAGCGACAAGTAAGATGCTTCTTTGACAGGATCGCACTATTGTCATCATGCAAATATCATATTCTTCAGCTTTATAATGCGACGCCATGCTTACTAAACTTTCTTCGATCGTAAGAACAAAACTGTCTCGGATCTCGGGTGACAGAGGGCGTCTAACTGGCGGATCTCGGAGCGTCGTGAAACATGAAGCGTGCCATATTTGTACATCTTCAATGTTTTTTTGCCCGTTTAATCTGTTTATGGAACGGCAATAAATGTTAAAGGGACCATCCACAACGCTGGCGGGGTCACGAATTTGTTGTCGTACTAAATTTTAAGCTTCCCGTCGAATTGTTCACATTCAACTTTAAGATTGTGACCACTTACGTGTTAGGTTTCTTGAACATGTAAATTCCGTATTTTTGGTACATACATACATGCGTAGCTCTAATGGAAATAACCTAACCGCTGGGTGGAAGGAGCTGCATAGGGCACGATAGGTACAAGCGTAGCATGTTTCGACAAAACGTTCCGTGTGAAATCCAAACGGAGTGCATCGTATCCGGGCTACCGCGAGATCGACGATAGATCGCTCACGCCGCTGCGAGTCGTGCGCTCGTGACGGGCCCGTGTGTTAACGGTGCTTAATGGGCCCTAATGCTTCCGAAACTGTGCGAACGTGGACGGTAGCCCGCGAGACCGAACCACACTTGACTACCACGGTATAATTTGCAGTGTATGTTCTGTATGAATCAGGGCTGTACTCGAATCTTCCTGGTATCGATGTCCACTTTGTTTTGTACAGCGCTTGGATTAACTACATCTAGGAGTGTTGTTATAACCTGAAATAATCTACCAAAGGATAGCTCTTTCGAAAGGAAATATTTTTGTAACTAGCTACAAGTAAGCAGTATTCCTGCAATTACTCAAGTAATAAAAATAAAGATGTAGAGACAACCTTTAAAAAATTTAATCTTCAAGATTAATATACGATATTTAAATTTATAGAGGGTTGTGCTGTGAAGTTTCTATGACTTATAGAAATGAGTATAACCACAGTAAAACCAAAATACCCGACAGTTCAAAGGATCGGTAAGCTGAAATGGAAGTTTCTTTGGGACAGGCCTATACCTACTTAGACGTTGATTGACTCTTTGGTCTTGGGTTCGAATCTCGAGTCGGGCTAAAATCAGCAATTTGGTTTTTCTTTCAAGAAATTATCAGAAGTAACACGGAGTGAGGAAGTTGCGGTGTTTCCCCTCCGTGCCTCGGAAAGCACGTAAAGCGGAATCGGAAAGCACGTGGTCCTGCGCCTGATCTCTCCGGTCGTGTCGGTTTAACGTCCCATCGGATTATGAGAGTGAGGGAATAGAGAGTGCACCTGTGCTTGCGCATACACTTGGGCACTATACTCCTGTCCTGCATCGATAGCTAGCCTCTGTTTAGGCAGGCCGCCGTGGCCGGAATTCGGTCTGGAGGACATAATAAACCAAGGTTTTTTCTATATATCGGAGGCAATTTGCAATTATATTATTACTTCTGAACAAGTACCTCAACATTTTAAATTAAATTGTAATACATATAATGACTTATTCCGTGTGAGATTTTTTACTTAACATTCGAAATACCAAGCCCCCGAAAATTTAGTTGTTTTATATTCGTACCATGCAGCAAAATCAAGACTTCATTACATAAGTATACGTGTAACATATAATAACGTGCATTGTAAATGCGCAAAAACTAGCAAAGTCCTTCGGCAAGCAAGTAAAGTCGTTGGTTGTGTAGGATTACGTACCATCTCACCGGACTATGAGAGTGAGGGAATAGAGAGTGCACCTGTGCTTGCGAATACACTTGGGCACTATAATCCTGTCCTGCGCAGATGGCTAGTCTTCGGTGAGACCGGCCGCCGTGACCGAAATTCGGTTTGGAGGACATTAAGTATATAGGATTACTTACCATCCCATCGGACTATGAGAGTGAGGGAATAGAGTATGCACCTGCGCTTGCGCATAAGCTTGGGCACTATAATCCTGTCCTGCGCCGATGGCTAGTCTCCGGTGAGGCTGGCCGCCGTGACCGAAATTCGGTCTGGAGGACGTTAAGTATACTACATATTTAGTTGCGGACTTAACAATGTAATAAGAGTGATGATTTTGCGTAAGAAGTCTTTGTTTACTTGTCGTTTAAACATGTGTATAATCGATAAATATATTGTGACTTTTTTTATTATGTAATTGATAAAATTCATATTTATAAAGAATTTTAAACTATATTGTAGTATTATTTAACAATCGTTTCCATTTATGATAAAGTTATTAAAATCGGTGGACATTTTATATTTGCGCAACTAACAGCCCTACGTACGCGGAAAAACGATGTGCACCACACTTAACCTCTGCGATGTTAAAGCTACAATTTGTAGGAAGGGCCACGAAAGCTATTCGTATACACAGTGTCCTTCGTAAGATTTTTAAACGTTATAATACGTTGGTTGAAAATCTTTTCTTGCAATCCTACTATAAAAGTAATTTTTTCTCGGATTTATGTGTTTAATTATTTAAATTTCAAGCACATACGCTATTTTCTTCGTTTTATTAAGTTTACTCGGTTATTTTAACTTTACATTAGGTATATTTGAAATTTCAATACAAATTTATGTCGGCAAATAAAAGCAAGGAAAATTCATTTAGTAAAAACCTAACTGATAAGAATAAAGTGAACATCAAACGATATTGTCATCTTTTCGATTTTAGAGGCCCGTCATTTTAACGTGAGATACATTTTAGTTTTTAGTATCTTTTGGGATTGGATTTAGGTTGAAATGCTAATTCATAATTTATATTTAAAAATTCAAGATTGTTATTCAGTATTTTATCATGTTATTAATCATTAATATAATAATAAAAAAAATCACTTAAAATTTGCTATTGCAATAGAAACGTTGCGCTAAGATTCTGTATTTTTTATAAATCAAATAAATTAAAAATAAAAAAGTTATTAAAACTCAACCGTGACAGCACTCCACCGTCGAATAGCCATATATGTATGTACTTAGCAAAATAATCGGTAGCGGTACTCTGTGCCGAAGGCACTCACGTTGCATCGACTCAGTGACGTGTATTTCACACGCGGTTCTGTTCTACCCAGTGTTTTGTAAGCTATATGTGTTAGCTTGTACTCGAAAATATAGACAATACTTGCGACATTATTCTGAGAGAGTTGTAATTATACAAATAATTTATATAACATCAGATGGTAATCACTATATCGGACAATAAGGGATAGCTTCTATTGCAAAACAGTCCACCGATCTCAGCCTTTTGCATTTCTTACAAAATTTTGCTACAACGATGTTATTTCGCCAATTTTAGGATTTTGTATCGACACCAATTAGATGAAATGAAATGATTTAAAGATACATTCATCATCATCATCATTACAGCCCTTCACAAGTCCACTGCTGAACATAGGCCTCCCCCAAGGTACGCCACAAAG
>DWHP01002418.1:0-14486 GCA_018247895.1 Parnassius honrathi
CCGCGGTTAACTATGACATCTGGACGTTGAACATCTCAGTCCCCCCATGACCATGAGTGCTCGAAACGTCGCGTATATAAAAAAGTTAATATACGCCATAAAATCTGTAAAATCTAGTATTATTTAAATAATTAAAAAATATATACTTAGGTACACTTACATTATTTTAATAACTTAATTATTAAGGTAAAAGAAAAAGGTTTATTATTTTTTGCTTTTCAGTTTTTTCGGTGGTTTAATTTTTTTGTTAAAAAGTTTTTATTCTATCATCAGGGTGGCGCTACTTAAGAAGGAGTGAAATATTTAACGAATTTCATAGCGAGGGAAGTAAATTTGTTATAAAAGTTTGGAGATTAATATTTATTTGCGAAATTTTAGTCATATTACTTATATAAGAAATGAATAAGCCAAACTACAGATATTCCTAAAAGTGGAATAGTTAAAAAAATGTTAAACTGTGTAAACAATTAAGGAATACAACACAGCTTTTTAGAGTTCCGCAGTTTTACAACAAGGAACCCTTATAGTTTCGCCATGTCTGTCCGTCCGTCCGCCCGCGGTTTGACTCAGAGACCCTAGGTGCTACAAATCTGTAATTTGGCACAGCCTATAAAACTGAAAGAAAACCTTAAAAAACATTTTTATTTTGGGTACATCTCATACAGGTCAATGGATCCTCCATTTGTTCCAATTTATTTTTTACCCGTCTATCCCAACGTGTGGGGTATCGTTGGAAAGGTCTTTAAAAACAATGGGGGTATGGAAGAACTTCTTTTCGATTAAGGGGTTCGTTTGCAAAATATTTAGCTTTAAAGTGATATTTTACATTAGAGTCATGTGCCCAACATAGTGGTTTAGGTGGTGTAGAAGGCCCCCCTTCTACACCACCAAAACCACTATGTTTGGAAATTTGAAAGTATACACAATAGTAGTATATATAATGAAGTTAAAAAGAAAGCTATTAAAGCTAAGTAGAATTAAGACAAGTTAACGAGTAAAGTAAAAATTTCGTTAAAACTCCATAGAAAATGACCTAAAACTAGCTGCATTATAATTTATAACTTCGTAATATTTTTGTGAACTGTAAGAAATAAATATTTTATGGAGAAAACAACTTATATGCGTTACTACTATACCTTTATTTTTTCCTATGCGGGGTAGGCAAGGTAGATCTTTCTTACTTATTTACTACTTTCGCTTATTTGTTAGTTGATAGTTATTGTAGGCCTCATTCAAAGTATATTCATACAATCATATAGCCTCAACAGTATAATTTGTGGTGAACCAAGAGGATTTACGCGAGCTACCTACACAGGCAGTGATGGTTTACGGGCTTAGTTTCGTTACGGCCATATATATTTTAGGGTTGTACTGTATATATATATATATAGTCCTGCTGTTATTTTTGTGTGAATTTGGCATGAATTGCATTGAATGATTTGATGTAGATTCAAAAATGTTTTATAGTTTTTTTGAATACCACTCACTTAAGTCTGATTGGAAAATAAGTCTTTCAGTTACCATCATCCTGTCAAACCTCGAACTCAATATGCTCATTATCAAGAAAGCCCACGTATTGTGAAGGGCAACTACGGAACCCTACCTCCAACATTGTGCGTCGCCCGACACGCACTTGGCCGGTTTTTTTGTATATACCTACACATAAACTTGAAACCCACAAGCTTTTAATTAAAACGTAAACTTTCAAAGTGTCATCACACTGTGTGACCATCTGTGTCACAAATAAGTTCACCTTTCACCACTAGCGAGATCTGGAGACAGCGACGTTCTTGGAGAGGGTTATGCTCGATGTTTCACCACCTAATGATTTCTTATATTTACGAGGATACTACACTTTACATGAAACTAGTTTCACGGTTATTATCGCGTTTAATCTTAACTTTTTTAATTAACGACGTTTCGAGTCGAACATTCCGCGTGACCATGGGTGCTGAAAAGAACCTGAAACGTACCATTGCTTAACATAGACCTCCACCACGGAATGTCCTAAGACCTGGTAGAACCACGCTGCAGTATGTTATGGTTGTAGCATTAATATGTCGGCTCGACCGGGAGAAGACCACGCTCTCACAGAATACCACCGTAAAATAGCAGCTTAATGCTGCTGTGTTTCGTATAGTGAGTGTAGAGATCCGGAGACCCTATTTTACTGGAAACTGTGTGCTCGTTTGTCACCCTATCCTATAAAAAAAAAGAATTCATCAAGCTGTATTCGCTTCCAGCTAGAATTGATAAGCTATAACGGTACGGTTACAGGTACCGTTATAGCCCATAAAGAGTCCTTTGATAAGCATCGATAGCCCATTGCTTTATAGGGAGAAAACTGCCAAAGTTGCCATGCTTGGCGGGCAGGTAAGCAACCGCAGTTCTTTTTTAGTATTATTCCTAAAAAGTTCCTATGAGAAGGACGTTGCTGCTTATCTCCTGATGGGGCCTTTTACGCCACCTAAGTAATTAATGGTGTGGATATGCTTACATTATCACTACACGTTATCCTAATTGGCCAAGAAGAATTGAAATTTATCCTGAATAGGAAGACCAAAAGAGGTTACTTAATCAGCCTTTAAAAATTTTAGTGTCAAATTTACGTATACCTTTCGGATATCTTTTAATATATCCTATAGAAGCACCAAATCTCTAGGTGTATATAAAAATCAACTGCTGTCTGTTAGCCTAGCTAGAACTCAAAAACTGCTTGACCGATTTTAATGAATCGACTTTTTTTGTGTTTGAATGATGAGAGATGAAACGAATATCCGGTAACTATCCGGTATTTAGCCTATCCGGCCTAAAATTACTATCCGACCGGATACCGGATAACAAACAGCTATTCGGCCGGATACCGGAATTAAAAAAACCACAAAATATTAAGTTTAGTTAAGTACTTAATTTATGTCACTAATATAATCAAATATAATCAGTAAACACGAAGTTAGTACGCACTAAGGCACGGAATAAATAATAGTACTACGTAGCTAAGGGCAAATTATGGTGAATAAATACTAATTTCTCTGGATAGAAAGGTAACAAGCGGTTTCGTTGTACACATTCGAAAGTCTTTCGCTGTACACACTGCTGCAGGGTACTGAAAGGTAGATTTTGGCAAATTTTGTTAAACTTGGGTATTGTGTAGCAGTACCTGCCCACCAAATATAACGATCACGATCGCGAACAGTTTGCACTGACCTTACTTTTTGCTTCTTGCGATGCACTAAACGGCAATGTACGGCAGAATATCCGGTTTCCGGCTATCCGGCGATAAGACTGGCCGCATATCCAGTATCCGGTATCCGGTCAAACAGCTATCCGTTTCATCTCCAGTTTAGGTACACACTTGAACTTGGTCCTGACCTTGCACTGTTGTCGAGATCCAGAAATTACCTGTACGCATCCGGGGCGGATCATTAGTCTGTAATAAAAATGCATCATCTTATACATCACCTCCGTTTACTTTTACAAGTGATATCATTTGTTCATTGGAAGAATAAACGGATTAATAAGTATTTGGTTTTTTAGTATACGGAATATGGCAGATTATTACGACATTACGCGGATTTATACGCATGCTTTGTGGTTTACGTCCAACTTGAATAGTTGTTTACAGATAGTTCTTCTTGTCGCATGTACAGCGCTTAAATATTGTAGTACAATTGTAAAGATGCCGCGGATATTCACAACATGATTGATTTGTTATACCTGGTCGCAAGTATACATACACATCATCCCTGAGGACTAAGTGGGAAGCCTCATTTTATGTTAAGAGAGTTAGCTATCTAGATAAAGAGATAGCTATCCATCATTTTTATATTTATTATGTAATAGCAGTGTCACTTTATCTCGGCCCGTTGGTATCGCGAGATACCAACGGGACGAGATAAAGTGTGGAGTTAAGAATGTCAGGACCGACGATAGATGGCAGTACAGCTATATCGTATATGTGGTACATTATACACAGGAGATGGGAAGCAGCGTCTACCTAGTAACAACTAAAATATAAAAACTACGGTTGTCAACCCGCTTACCGGGCACTGCAACTATGGCACATCACCCTTAGGAGGCAATCTATGGGAAAGGTATACAACGTTAAGGTGTTGGTAAATAAGTACAACAAGATACAGACTTAAATAAAAGACAGCGGTTCTAAATTCGCATGCATCAAAAAACGATAAACAAACTTAAGATGTTCATTTAACAGCCATCCATTTTTAAAACGCTATTCGCTTGTCACTTAGCTCACTACTAAACGGATATGAGGTCTTACTGACCATGACCGGCAATCACGAGACGTAGTATGTAGGTGACCTCACGGGGAAACCTTCAGTTTTTCGGAATAAAATATTGACATCTTCGTGGACCAAATAATAAAAACAAAGGAAATATCTGAAATGGAACTATTTCGAATCATACAAACCATGCGTACGAAAACAAGACTAATCTAACCTACACAATGTAAAATTTTTGTTTTCGTTAATCTTTCTTAAAAAGTGTAGGTGACACTAGAAATTTCTTCTGTATCTTGGTTGCCCTTTTAATACATAAATTCTTAATAGTCTACCATATAGTCGCGTAACAACAATTTGTAAACCATTCTTATTTGGACCTCCGTCTCGCGGTGGCGCTGCCAAACTCTTAGCTATTGTACTCACTAGCGGTCAGTTACTTAAATATTGTTATATCAACAACTTAGTATCAAGGGATTTTTAATGAAATAAATGACGATGTTACGACTTACTGGATAAAATATGTATCTATCAACTAAGAATGACAAATTTTAGTCGCATTCAGGAACTTTTATAGCTTACCGTGTATCTTATTTTATGCCTATAAACTATTATAATATTTTTTTCATAGGATAGGGTGCCAAACGAGCACACAGTCCACTGATGGTAAGTGGTTGCTGCGGCCCGTAGACATCTACATCTATCCTCAATTACGAATCAAATTGCAGATGCGTTGTCACCCGTGAGGACTAGGATAGAATGCCTCGTTTCCAGTAAAAAGGGTCTCCGGTTCTCTACACTCACCATACGAAACACAACAGCATTAAGCTACTGTTTTATGCTGGTATTCGGTGTACTTCCCCGATCGAGCCGACCCATTTGTGCTACAACTATACTACTATTATAATATAACTGCAGCATGGCTCTACCACGTATGAAAATATACACAAAACGTATAAAATATGTATGTGAGTTTTACACTGAGTTTTAGCCAAGTAAGTGTTTTACAACACTTGTTTTGTTACACTTCGTGTGTAACACCTATCCATTGATTCGTCATCATCATCACTGCCGGACATAGGCCTCCCCCAAGGCGCGTCATTTAGCCCGATCTTCGACTGCACGTATCCATTTGCTGGCCATTCGCCTTGCGTAAATCATCACACGGTCTATACATTGCGGCCTATAAAAGCCCACTGTTGAACATGAGCCTCCCCCTTAGTTTGCCATGTAAAAGGACATTTTGCCGCTGTGACAACGCTTGGCAGTCGCTTGTCAAGCGCAGGTTTTTATAACTTTGGGTTTTTATTTTTTGAAGACGCTGCTCCACATCTCTTGTTTCAGTTTTCTTCTGCCGCCTCATAATACAGCGACGGGACGATATGCGGTAGTGGATATTCTTACATCGCTACTACACTGTTAATACACACTACACTATGGCACTATATTAAGTCTATAGTAGATATAATAAGCTTAGTACGTCCCTCTATACACGGCGCGAAGATCTTTTAAGTCATGCAGTGCATCTGTATGGAGGAGGCTTATTTAGATGCATGCTGCTATTGTATGATTATCTTACTAAGAGATAACAGAAGAAAGAAACACTAAAAAAGATTCCGACGAATTGAGAACCTTCTCCTTTCTTGAAGTCGGTTAATGTTAAGTTGCATGTAAAAGATAGCTTTTGTTGTTGATAATTATTGTGACAGACAATTAGAAAAGCAGGTATTGTTTAATTTAAAGGAAAATTATACTAACTGGCCACATTTTTGACAATCATTAAAAAGAAAAAAAGTAAGAAATAAATGTAATAAGATGAATATTTTAAAATTTTAATAAATGTTAATTATCAAAATACAACAGTCCTCAAAAATTCATCCGCAATTCACAAAATGTTCACGCGTTGACATTGTATAATATTTACGTAACGAAAATCGTTATGGCGTTGTAGTGCGCGTTTCGCAATTGTTGCATTTCAAAATACGAATTTTGCAACAATCCTGCGACATACTATTATCAAATAAGTATCTTCAAGTGCTCGGTTGCAAGTTAAGCAATATCACGTGTTACGACGAAATGAGAAATCACGATAATAAATTAAATTCTAGTGCATCTATTACATCAATATAATAATATTGTAAAAATTTTCAATGCATTTCTACAATTGAAATCTTATTGATGTTTTAGCGGTTTAAATAATTTTGTGTTTGGTCCTATTTAAAAGAGGTGTCTTTCCCCCAAGGTATGCGTTCTGTGATATTTATTATGTCATATCGTTCCATAGTTAGTTTCTGAAAGCGCAGATGGTAGAAGCTGATATGTAGCCGCCGATCAAATGTAGACCTGGCATGCCGTGCATGTATTTTTTTTAGTTTAAGGGTGACAGTCGAGCACACAGTCCACCTGATAGTAATTGGTTGTTGCGGCCCACCGACTAAACCTAATGCAATGCACGTCATCCGTGAGAACTTAAATGCCTCGTTGGCAGTAAAAGGGTCTCCGGTTCACTACACTTACTATACGAAACATAGCAGCGTTAAGCTGCTATTTTACACCGATCTTTTTTAATTCATTGCAAATAAACCAGGAACAAGAGCTATGAAAATTTAAAAATAGTTTAAATATTTTTAATGCGTGTAAACATGGATAAAAGAGTTTGTTTTAAATGCTCACATCTTATCTACCCATAATCATTTTCACACATAATCACTTTTGATCAAGAGAAAGTTTTTTTACGGGTTTTTCAGTGTTTCTTATTTTAAACTTATTCTGCAACTGGCTTATGTAATAAAGTTCTAACATCTGTCGCGAAACCTTGGTGCAGTCACCGACGCGCCGCCTGCAGCCGCCGAAGCTTCGATGGCAGACACCGACAAGCGGTATCGTCAGCGGTTGCCTTTGTCATTGACAAAGTGCTACAAAATTCTCCTACGTAGTAAAGAGTTGGAAGCTGATTATATTAGTACATAGTAATAATAATAACGAATTTAACAATCAACTGTTTGTAAACAATCCACGGCTGGACATCGGCATTTGTCCTAACTTTAAAATATTATGAATACATTCTTTCAACGTAATAGAGCCACACTGCAGCTATTATGGTTGTAGCATGAATGGGTGGGTCGGTCGACCTGGGAAGGACCACGCTCTCACTGAATACCTGCGTAAAATAGCAGCTTAATGCTGATGTGTTTCGTATGGTGAGTGTAGAGAACCGGAGTCCAGTTTTACTAGAATCGTGGCATTCCATCTTAATTCTCAAGGGTGACAACGTATCTGTATTTTGATTCTTAAGCGAAGTTAAAAATGTAAATGTTTATGAGCCACAGTATCCACTTACCATCAGGTGGACTGTGTGCTCGTTTTTCACCCTTATACTATGAAAAAAAGATTAGAACACAAGGTGAAGGCTTATTCTTGGGTCAAGAGACACGCTTGTTTTTTGAAGGCATTGAATTTCACAAGTCTGACTGCAGTGAGAGATTCACAAGCTCAATCATAGCTTTTCTTTTGGACTGGATTTGACCTTGTCTTTTTACAACTCTGCATACTTTTTGATATTAATTGAAACTTCTCGATACTAATTTAAATTCTAACTTAATATACAACAGATTTCAATGCAGAGTTACGGAGAGAACGGACACCTGAGAAACCCAGGTGTCAGTCGTCATAAGGTTGGACGAACTGCTCTCGATGACTATTTGGAGAAACCTTTCATCTAGAAAGTCCTGCACTTAGTCAATCACACCTGAGGAAGATAATCCGTACGCTGGAAGCTTGCCCAAAAACCTTGCATTCCAAGCCCTGTCAAATGTCTTCGAGACAATTAGGCAAACAACGAGTGCCTTTCCGTTGTTATTAATGATCTCACTCAGTAGTCGTGAGAGTTTCTAGTATTGCTCGTAATTACCTTTTATGACACACACAGGTCGAAACTAGTCGAAGTATTCTCGTAAGTCACCACCTAACGACAACTTCATTATAACATGTCAAGACATCTATTTTTCTATTTATTTTTGATATTTTCAAGAATGTAAACAGATATGCATAACTTTAAAGATTTTCCCTTAACTACGCCGGGCTAATGGTGTAAAATACTATCGGCATATTTAGATTGAGCATTTTTTTAAAGATATACCGCCATCCTGTGTCACAAAAGCTTGTTAAACTGAATGCACCACGTGCAGATAAGTTCGACATTCGAAGAAACATATTTTTACCCAGCTTAGACGATATAATAATAAACTTAAAGCGCTAAATTTACGTTTGACTCAAATAGGCAGTATTATGCAACTATCAATAGTAAATCTTATTGAAACGCAAATACTTCTGAGCGGATCATAGAAGCAATGAAGTCAGTCGCACCAATGCTTTTTGTTTGACTTTAGACGTCCTAAAATATATTTCATTTCTTAAACATGCAAGTTTTCCTACGACGTTTTCCTTTACTGTTTAACAGCACATCGTTAATCAGCACCTGAAATAATACTTCTCTATTTCATTGGTGCTGATAGGTATCGAACTCAGGTTCTTGCGTACTATGAAATTTAAGGGAAGTGCTTATACCCTAAACTACCACGGCTCTTTAGTAGCTATTTATATTAAATATGTTAAAGGCGCAAATATGCAACGACAACGAGTTCCACATGCGAGCGAACGTGATCCTTTGGAGCACGTGTCGAGACATGTTCGATATAAAACGTTGGTGCACAGACGAACAATAAGTGATAAGAAAATGCTTGTGGTTGGCGAAAATAACGTGATTTTTTGTAACAGAGGGAAACACATTATGATAATTTTTGCTGTTATTAACTATAGTTTAGCTTATACACAACTTGTAAAGGTGTTATAGCTCCTTATCTACTTTGCCGGTTTTCTGTGTAAGAACCGCCCTTTTATTTACTTCTGCCGCTAATTAGTGCCAGTAAAAGAGTAATAAAAGAAGTTAGTATAAACATGCGACTGTAAGGTCTTGATCCCCGGCGACGACAACGCTTTTTTAGCCTCCTTTGTTTCAATAAGAACACTTCACTTCACTTCAGGGCACTACCGTGGATGGTTTCTTATTGATATATAGTTTTACACGACTTTACAAAAAAACTTTTCGTCGTAGGGCCACGCTGCAGCGTTTCTGGCTGTAGAACGAATGGTCGTCTCAACCAGTACTATATTATAAGCTCCTGCACCAAGCGCATATAGTATCATAATGTTGTTATGTTTCGTGTGGTGAGTGACCGTGCAAATCGGAGACCGTATTTGCGGTAACGAGGCATTTCATTTTAGCTCTTAGGGGTAATTACGCATCTGCATCTCAATTCTTTATCAAGATGTAGGTATCAGTGGATCACACCACAGACAGCTATCGGGACTGTGTCCTTGTTTGTCATCCTTACTTATATAAATAGTACCTGTGCTTAATTAAGCGAAGTATGTAATGCTTATCTGACGTATTAGTAATTGTAGCACTTTAGACACATTTGTCGTTTTATGCATCTAAAAGTAACAGCTTATACACATCCCGCTGATGGACATCGTTAATGGGTGTTAGTTCTTGAGGATAATAATTTTAGGATCAGTTCGAGGTAATACGATTTTAGTCTGCACCCAAGCTAATAATTGACTTATTTATTCAATCACCAAAGAGCATGAAAACATTGGGAAAGTTCAAATAATTCATGAATATTCATTGTAATATGACAGCGAAATGTAACTTATTTCTTCTAAATTACAAGTTTATATAAAATACAAACAAGTTAGTGCTTATTTGCCTATGTTTAGTAGTAACATACGATAGCTAATAAATCTCGTATGAGTGTAACCATTTACGGTTCGTTCCAATAAGGGATTAACATTTTATTCGATATTAACTTACTCTTAAATCATAGGCACTTAACTACATCACTCGCAACTCCATAATCAAGTAAACAGAAGTAGGATCGATTCTCAGATAACGTTGGATTTAAAATGGTGTTTTATGTATTTTAATTGCTATAACCGTGTAGTGATGGTGTGGTGTAAGAATATTCACTACCCCATGTTGTCCCTTGACTACGACACTCAAGAAAAGTGGTGAAAGAAGCGGCAGAAGGAAACTAGAAAATGAGATGGAGGTCTTCCTGATAACAACTCAAAATTAAAAAAAAACTGCGGTTATATTAAAATTGGTAAGTATTATCTTCTCATTAAGGGCCGCGATTGGTTGCGTGGTTGAAGGGTAGGCAGCGATTTGTTGTTTATTATTTTTATAGCAGGTGGCTGCGTACGTCAGATGGTGATTGTTAGCATGTTTTATCGCATGACGCGGTCGCTCGTTATATTAAGTGAGCAGTTGCGTCAGCGAGTTGTATAAATAGCAGCTGTTTTGGCTTGCTGCTGACTTAGCAGTTAGCCACCGTAGGGTCTACATCACCTGAAGATGCCTCGTGGAGAGCTGAAACACGTGTCTATGTCGTCGATGGAGTGTGTCTTCCAGTCCAGTGGTACTGGGATTAGTGGTGACGGGATAGTGCACGCAATTGAGGATGGGCGGGAGGTGCCCTTCAAACTAGGTAAGACACATCATTTTATATCATTGAGCGGATATGGGGCGAAGTAATTTTTACCAATTTTAATATAATGGATTTCCGCAAAGTAACCCGTTAATTAAAACTGCGGTTGCAACCCGCCTGCTAAGCTTAGCAACCATGGCAAAATCTATCAAGGACTCTACTTCCTAATACTATTTTTAATTTCTATTAGAATTTATTAATTAACGCGCTTAGAGAATTTGGATGAGAAGCCACAATTATCACATATTTATCTTCCTACTGTTATATTGACAAGATTTTCTTACCACCTCTTACCACGGCAACAGGGCAGATGAATCCCTCCTTTTTACAGTATATTTGTGCACCTTATTAGTAGGTAGCCTCAGTTGGTAGGAAAAGGTAAATATTCACAAATCTACCGTTGCCAGGAGCTAGAAATCTTTACCAGCGAAAACCCGTCATACTAAGATGTCGTGAATCTCTCAAAAACTCGCAAACCGAACAAAAGTCAACTTTTATATATATATATATGTGGCGCGGTAGAGTCGGAGCTTTGATAGCGCGATTAAGGCTTCGGTATGTTTCGCTTGTGGCGCGACGACAGTGCCGTACTGTAAGTAACTTCAGGTAAAAGAGCCTTGTGTGGCTAACGCTCAACTTCTGGGATTGTTGGATGATCGGTGTTGGTGGACTGCCTATATGATTCTAGTCAATACTAAATGCAGTAGACCCAGAGCTTGTAAAATTTACAATAAAACATTGAACTTTTAGATGCTCCAGAGTACTGTAGCGATGATCTGGTTACAGCCTTCATAAATATCAAGGATACTCAGAAGCCAGCATAATCATTTGTTCAGCAATCAGTTTTCTCATCTCCACCCGCCTGGTAAGCCTTAACATAGGATGTAAGCCAACTTTTGAAACGCGTGCTAGACAAGAAGTATTAGACATAATCTTTGCTACAAATAACATGTCCAGGCGGAAAGTGACTGGCATGTTAGTAGTGAAAACTCGATGTCTGATCATAAACACATTAAGTTTGTGATTGGAGCGTCACCAACTTATTAAACTGTTGCTTTTAGGGATCCAAAAGCGACCTCCTGGGATGTCTCCGCAGGTAGCCTAAGGAGGAATTTGGAAACTTTTCTTAAAAGCATCAAAACGATTAAATATCTGGAGTAAGCGATGGAGATATTAACGTATCCGTGAAGCCTTCGAGAACAGCAGTCCTATCAAAAACAAAACATCAACACGAAAAACTCCTTGATGAAATACTAAACTAAAAGAGCTTAAGGAAAAGACCGGGAAACAAAACGGCTAAAACAAACAAAGAGTGGGATATTTATAGTACAGCCCTTACTGAATACATAATAAAGAAATTAGAAAAGCCAAGAAAGCTTAGTGGAAGAAGCTATGCGAGGAAGACGAGTCTTTGTCTCGCAGTGCAAGACGATAAAAAATGTAATCAAAAGTTAACCTAATCAGATCGGGCTTCTTAAAAAGCCTGATGGTAAGTTCACTAATAGTGGAACAGGAACCAGGGTCACATAACACTTTTGTCTTGAATTCTTTTATAGCCCTACGAAGGCCTTGTACGAAGGACTGGTGTAGGGATGCAAAGATAATAAGACCGAACCTGGTGCATTGGGCTGTTGACTCCTTGAAATCATATAAGACAAGCGGGGAGGATGGAATAATTCCAATCCAACTACATATGAGCATCGATATTCTTGTTCCTTATCTGGTGAAGATCTTCAGAGCAAGTCTTGCATGGGAATATATTCCAGAACGATGGACAATTGTCAAAGTTCTATTTATACCTAAGGCTTGTAGAAAGGACTAAGCTCTACCAAAGTCCTTTATACCTATAAGCCTATCTTCCTTTCTTCTTTGGGCACTGGAAAGGGTTACAGGTAGATATATAAGGGATGTAGATCTAGCTACGAGGCTCATACATTACACTCAGCGTGCTTACCGCAGAGGCAAATCTACGGAAACTGCCGTGATCAGTGTTATTGACAGGGTCGCAAAAGCACTGGAGGTTAAAGAATTAGCTCTTTGTGCCTTTCTAAATATTAATGGCGCCTTTGACAGTGGCTCCACATCACTGCTGATTGACCTGACATCTAAAAATGTTGACCGCACAACTGTCAGGTGGGTGAAGTTGATGCACTCAAACAGAAAGGCAAAAATAGCGCAGTTTCAAACTTCAATTGAGGTTGCAACTACAAGAGGCTGCCCGCAAGAAGTGTCTTGTCACCCCTTATTTGGACTCTTGCGGGTGACTAACTATTGTACAAGATGGCATACCTTCGCATTGACACACTAGGTAATGCTGATATACTTGTGATCATTTTGAGGGGCTTTTGCCAAGGTACTTTACCGTTAATCATACAAAGAGCCCTAAACACTATAAATAACTGGCGTAGAAACAACAGTTTATCAGTTAATGCTGATAAAACTGTTATTTACCAAATATAGACGATTGGACAAATTAGTCACACCAAAACTCAATGGTAAAGAAGTACCGTTCTCCACCGTACTTGGGCGTAAAAATTGACCAAAAACTTACGTGAAACTTTTAGTAAGCAACGTATGCCATAAGGCAAAATTTTGCTTTAGTTACCTGCTGTTACTTGGTTAAGAACAACTGCTTGCATCCCAGTATGACTTAAAGGCACCCTATAGATGTACAGCAGCATAGTGAGAGCGATTTTTACCTACGCCTTCACTGTCTGGTGTAATAAGGTCAACCAAAAGACGACTGCGACCAGACTAAATAGTCTACAAAGGACTGCCTGCTTAATGGCAACCGGAGCAATGCGCCTGGAGCATATTTTAATGCACTTTTATAACTAACGCCCCTTAATCTTTTCCTAAACAATGAGGCGAGGGCTAGTTTGTATAGGATTAACGCCCAGGGCGGTTTGAGCTTGCTTTTCGATTTTATAGAATAAGGGTGATAAACGAGCACGTCCACCTGATGATAAGTGGATGCTGTGGCCCATGTCTATCTACATTTATCCTCGATTAAGAATCAAAACACAGGTGCGTTGTTACCCCTGAGAATTAAGACAGAATGCCTCGTAAACTGTAAAAAGGGGTTTCCGGATCTCTACACTGACCATATGAAACACAGCAGTATTAAGCTGCTATTTTACGCTGGTAATCTGAGCGTGATCCTTCCCCGGTCGAGCCAACCCATTCATGCTGTAACCATAATAGCTGCAGCGTGGCTCTACTACTGGAGGTCTATGCATGATTTTAAATATCGTGCATCTACTATACACTAAAAGTGTTCGCGCCCGAACGCGCGAGGACCGGATGAACGTGAACGGATTGCATTCATCCAGAGGGCGCGACTGAACGAGACTTGCTCGTCGAGCTGGTTTGCTACGGGCCCCAATCCGGTCGACCCAAGTCTGGGCAACTCTGGGCCGTAACAAGCTGAGGTAGCGTGGGTGTATATTCTGAGAGAACAGTGTGTAAGGGTGTTAACTGACTTCACCAAGGTATTCGGGCGACCCGCCGTCTCTGCACCGCTCCAGAAAAAGCGCCTCCCTTTTCTGCTGGCGCTGAACTCCTATTTCACTTCACTTAGCACAAAACTACAGTCTAAGTTGATATATCTTCCGAGTTTCGAGTTCGATAGGATAAGCGATGCACTTCGTACGATATAGAATGCCACGTAAGTTACTACAATTAACACTATCAAGCA
>DWHP01002419.1:0-14486 GCA_018247895.1 Parnassius honrathi
GGACACTTCCTCGCCCTAAAAACCCTCTCAGAAATGAGGGGAGGCCTGTGCTCAGCAGTGGGACGTATATAGGCTGTTACTTTACTTTACTTTACTTAGTAAGTACCGCAGTACCGCATACGGTACTTACCTAATGGTAAATTGGACCTACCTCAATATCTAATAACATTAATTTGAAATATTTGTTTATCTGTGTCTTTATCTAATGGACATAATGTATCGTGCCGAACGGTGCCCTATTTGATTCGTGAATGTCGTAAGATGTGATTTATATGGGAGCAGCCAAAAATACCCTATGGCTTTCGATAGATAGCAGCATTCCGCTAGAATAGACAGACCGACAGCTAACAGCAGCGTCGCCGGTGTGAGACCTCTCTGGTACTTCGATCTGCAATCTGCCTGCTAATCGTGACTAAGTGATCAAGACGTCTGTTAAGAAGAATGTAATGGTGTGTATCTGTACGCAAATACATGCTCGACGCGCAAGTTTCATCGAGCATGGTTGTCTGCACACATGCTTGGTTTTGCATCTACACTAAAGAGAATTTTAATCAACGAGTTCATTTAAGCTCTGTGCCTTTTCTCAGTATCAGTCTCTCTCTCAGTACCACAACGTTGTGCAATTTTTGTAAAGCTGATTCAAATGCAATCAAAAACTTATGATTGATGAAAAAAAAAACAGATTTTCTCAAAAAGATCAAAAGTTTCGGGTATTTCAGGCATCGTAAATAGTTTTCGGGGTAATAGCAGAAAGATTGATTTTAAAATGGTTTTTCGATAATTAAACTTCTTGCCCAAGCAATAATATCGTAAATCTGGAGTTCTGTAGTGCTGGTTTAAAATATGAAAGTACCTATTAAAAATATGAAATTAAAAAAAAAACAAAAATTTTATTTTCATAAAAGTACTTTCATCAGAGCATTATCTTCCTTTATACTTTTACTTTATCAATCCGTAAAAGCCCATTTCCTGGCCATGGGTTTCCCATTGTACGAAGGATTTGCCTGAATCCGATCGACGTCTCGCTCCTTTGACACTGCTTATCGTTAGCAGCTTGGTTATTTATTTTACTTCTGGAATATTTACCATCTTGTGCAGGTAGGTCTAGCTCACAGACATATGAAACTACTGAAGCCGTGGTCTCGCCTTTTCTATAGTCATGTGTTACGATAGCCACGTGACGAAATTGGGTAAGTGGCAAGATATTCTTTTATGCGGCCTCGTCACCATACGATGTAGATACGTGCTTAGATCCAAATGGGTTAACCCAATCTTATACATTCGTAAAAGAAACAGAAACGGAAACTAATTTATTCACTATATAATATAAATAATACTTATTGAAAGTTACTCTTTTGTTTACTTACCACTGGTTCATACAAGATCCTTCGTCCTGGAAAGAACCAACAAGAAACTCAGCGGGACTTTAAAAAAAGCAGCTTACTATCATGTCTGTTATACAATAATTAACAGCAAAAAACAAATTGGAAATAGCTTGGTCGCTACCTCGCATCATCGTCGCGTAAACAGTAAACATGCATTAGTAGCGTGCGTTGTAAACACTGAACTGGACTATTAAGTTATTCAAAATACGATACTTATTTCATAGCACATCATCACTTACATAATCAGAAATACACCTGAAGCAACATCGAGAAACTTTTGTGGGCTTGTTTTACAAAGGGTCGGTAATCCCAATTTTTGCACCAACGATGATCCAAGATTTGAATGGCAAGTTGAATTACCGGAGCAAATAGAAGATGAAATGGTAAGAGACAAGTCTTTTTTATTCAGTTAATTAAGTATTGTTACAGACAATTCACATATCTACTGCTGATCATAAGCCTCCCCAAGTAATGCCACAAAACACGGTTCAGAACCACCTGCATCTAGTGGGGAGCCATCTTACACTTTGCTTACCAGTACAAGGCTGCCGCTCGGGAACCTTTCTTCTCCATCAGTTGTCAGTTTTTCGCGCTATATGACCAGCGGTGTATTTTATTATTCGCGCTATATATCGATTACTATGGTTCTACTGCGGATATCCTCAATTTTAAGTCTATCACGCAGAGAAACTCCAAGTATAGCCCTCTCCATTGATTAATTAAGTAACGAAATATTAATATACTTTGTAATTAGATTGAAGTAAATTTATCAGTCATAGTTTTTTTTTCTATAAATGCAACCGCACTTAGAACTAGTGGCAAATGGTTGTATATCCATTTGAAAATCACGATCTCAGAGAGCGGACATGAGTCGACGCGAGCACGAGTGAGCACGAGGGTCGATGCGCTCGTGCCCCATGTCCGCTCTCTTGCATGGCCAGCTCACCATCAGTAGGTACTGCTCGCCTCGATAACTCCATTGGCAATTCAAGTTGGTCTATATGTATCTCATATGGATTTCTTTTAATTATAAATTTTTCTCAAAATCATATTCAAGCTGATCGATAATTCCTTATAAACTAAACAGACACAAGAAAAAAAATTATACTATACCATTATCAGAAAGTCCTAATTGATGGATTTATAGCTTAGGTATATAATTCCAGTTTTAAAAAAGCTATTTATTATATATTTATTATAAAAAAATATAACTAAACTCAAATGTAGAGCGTACGTGCGCTTTAAAACACGTTTTTATTTGCTTGACCTGTATGTATGAACGTAATGTGTAGTGAAAACGTGGATGAAAATTATAAATCATTTTAACCCACTTCCGGAGGTGGTTCTGGAATAATCCATGATATAGAAGTATAAAGAACAAAGGCCAACACAATAATTAATATTGTCACCATAGGTTACTGCATAATTATCGTTATTATGATCGCAACTATTGATCAATGTGTGTTGTTTGTTTTTAAACATAATCATAACTTGATGTGTGATGTTTATAGCCTTCTATTTCCGATGGGTCTCCCCTCACTATAGCAATTATTACGGATACACATATAGACCCGCTGTATGAGCCATTTGGAGTAGCGGATTGTGGAGAGCCAACCTGTTGTCGAAAAGGGCAAACTCTTTCTCAATCCTACACATACACACCCATCGCAAATGATGTAGACGTGCAGGACATTGTGGTTTTCACCCGTGATGATATTTTGTTAAACATGAGTGCGGTGCCAAAAATGAGAGAGATACGGAGTAAATACCGTACAAGATTTCAAACTTCAAGAAATGTTGCGCCGGCGGGTTATTGGGGAGATTACAGGAATTGCGACACGCCAAAATGGGCATTTGATGACGTTATTGATAGGATGGCTTCCTCACATCAGGTATGTTTTCAGTTAGTAAACTATTTTCATTATGAGAAATATATAGTTAAATAACTCCGATGCTGATGAACTTTGCAATGCTACAGAAAGCTAACCGTCCAGGATATAGTGCCCGGAGCTAACGCTAACACACGGAAACATACTCAAACCAAATCCTACCCTTTATGTCATGCTTTTCTTCCAGTGATTAGGAAAGTAGCTACATAGCACTTAACAAAATGGCAACTCACGCAAACGCAAATGGTATATTGATAATTATAAATATATCAATATCAGAATTTTATATATAAGTTTGTTTATCGATACATCGAAAATCTGATATTTTAAAAAATATCAACAGTTTTAGTTTGAACTGATCAGCTGGAATGATCAGTTGAACTGACCGTGTGCGGCGACCATAACAGAGTGTGTCGTCCATTAGAGGTACGCAAAGTATCTATTATATTACACTAGCGATCCGCCCCGGCTTCGCACGCGTGATTTTTGGATTTCGACAATGTATTATAAGTACATATAAACCTTCCTCTTGGATCATTATAAGCAAAAATCTAAGCGTATAGACGTAGGGACGACTTTGTTTAATACTATGTAGAGATATATACTAGTTTATCGTTATGCAAACGTTTTTAAATTTCTACGAACGAAATATAATATAAATAATGAAATGAGAATTACTTGCGAATTGAATAAATAAATTGAAAATTTATAAAAACATAATAATCACTATTAGCTACTCGTCTTATCATTTATCACTGTTTGCGATGTGTTCAAACGATATGATTAAGGTCTTGTGAAATACAAATATCCATTGAATAGGATAATCATTCGTCGATGATAACTACGCAGTTATCTTTGGAACAATATGCAAATAGCTGTTTATATGTTTTTGTACCTATTTAGTATCTTACCTTTTTAAGAAAGCTACTTGCAAACATGATGGGCGTGAGGGGAGGGAGCGTTATGCCTCGTTTTCAGTAAAAAGGGTCTCCGGTTCTCTACACTGACCATACGAAACACAATAAACTGTTATTTTGCGCTGGTTTTTTCTGAGTGCGCGGTCCTACCCCGATCGAGCCGACCCATTCGTGCTACAATCGTAATTAATTATAGCTGAAGTGTGGCTCTACCACGTCAAATATTACGCCACTACTTACATTAATTACAAATAAAACTACCCCAATGTTAAGAGACGGCAAATATCTCCTCATACCTATTCAATCCATATGACGAAATTGTATATTTTCGTGCAAATTATTTCAGTTTGATGTTGTGTATTACATCGGTGACACCATAGACCATTTTGTATGGGAGACCACTTATGACATGATAAATGAAACTAATTTATATTTAATCGAAAAAATGAGAAAGAGCTTCGGAGACAATGTATTAATTGTACCAACTATTGGAAACCATGAGTCACAACCAACAAATCAGTAAGTAATTAAGAATAAAAATTAAAGCACAGTCAGACGTTTTCAATTTTTTTTATGTAAAAGGAGGCAAACAAGCATATGTTGTCGCCCATGAACATCTACAACACCAGTGCAATTGCAGGTGCGTTACCGGCCTTTTAGAAAGGTGTAGGCTCTACAAGTTTTATAAATCTTATCCGTTCAGAGAAATCGTTGGCGACAGTTAATTCCACAGAGTGGTCGTGCGAGGCAGAAAGTTCCACGTAAATTGCGCCACCGCCAACCATCGAGATAATAAGGACGGAATTTCGAGTTCTTGCGCAGTAGAATTCAGCAGTTTAACTGAGGATTTTCGGCAGCTTAATGAAGGCCCAATTTCCCCTCCCCAGTCTCTTAACATGGTAGCAGAATCAATTAAAAAACTACTCCAGAAGGGTACCAGCACTCCTGGTGACGGAGACTTCCTCGCTCAGCATCCATGACTAAGCTATCCTACTCTTGCTGAGCGTGGGTGCTCAGGCTACCCCGCGTATTCAGAGAGGAGGGGCGCAATTCCGCTCGCGACTAAAACTGTTCGGGTCAAGCGGAGCAATAAGACCAAGGCTACCCTTGTCACGCTATCCGTAAATTTTTGCAACATTAGGGGCTTCATTCTAACCTAAACGCTGTCTATCTGAAGACGGCGAAGCCAGCCTTGCTCTTTTTAACCGAGACTCCTCTCCTCCGTGTACCTCCAGCTGATACTTCATGTCTCTCCTATACGGGGTACAAATTAGAAGACTCCTTTGTGCCCCGGGCAGAAGTTTGCGTATACGTTAGAGACGACATCTGTTTTCGACACCTCGCCAGACTTGAAGGTACGGACCTGTCCATCCTATAGCTGCGCGTAGACAGCAACGATAATCCCCGCGTCTACGGGTGCCTTTGTAGATCCCATAGCGGTAATCTCGAAACAGACCGACTCATGGACTACATACTATAGCAGATTCCATCCACAGAGACAGTAATCCTTGGCGATTTTAACGCCCACCTCGCCGAATGGCTCAGTTCACGTTTAACCAATCATGCGGGGAGATCTGTTTATGACTTTGCCTTTTCATATGGTCAACGCCTATACCATACGCCAAGGCTGTCCAAGGGAACTTCTGTTAATCATCTCTTCCATCTCTTCACAGAGAGAACGACTCAAAGGCCCATGCCGCAAAGGAGAAAGCCCATATGTAAGGCTCTCTCTTTGCGTCTAACTCGGTTCTCGCTGACGGGTGCAACACACCGCCGATCATCCCGCGGTGTGAGTGCTTCATGCCGGATGTGCGGTTTACACAGCGCTCGGTTCGCAAAGCACTCCTCTCCCTGAACGTCAGTAAGTCAAGTGGACCTGATGGAATCCCTCCCATTATGCTGTGCTCCGGAGTTGGCACCGGTTTAACACCGGTTTTAACACGTCTTTTCCGGTACTCCTACTCCCAGGGCGTAGTCCTAAATTCATGGAAGACAGCTTTGGTCCACCCGATCTCAAAAAAAAAGGTCTAGTCTTTTTTTACGTAGTAGATCCACGCTGCAGCTATATTATGGTTGTACTCGTAGCACGAATAGGTTGACTTGACCGGGGAAGAACCACGCTCTCACAGAATACCAGCGTAAAATAGCAGCTTAATGCTGCTGTGTTTCGTATGGTGAGCGTAGAGATTTGGAAACTCTTTTTTACTGGAAACGAAGCATTCCATCTTAGTCCTCAGAGGCGACAACGGAGGATAAGGCCACAGTATCCACTTACCAAAAGGTGGACTGTGTGCTCGTTTGTCACCCTTATTCTACCTTATTCGTCCAACTACATGCCTATTGCCATAACAGTCTTGTTCTCAAAAATAATGGAGTCCATTATAAACTGCCATCTCGTAAGGTACCTTGAGGATCACCAGCTGATGAGTGACCGCCAATAAGGTTTTCATTGTGGTCGATCAGCTGTTGATCTTCTGGTCTACCTGACTCATAGATGGGCGGAGGCAGTAGAGTCCAAGGGAGAGGCATTGGCTGTTAGTTTGGACATAGCGAAGGCCTTAGATCGGGTCTGGCACAAAGCACTTCTATCGAAGCTTCCTTCCTATCGGCTTCTCGAGAAATTGTGCAATTAGATCACCAGTTTCCTTGCTAATCGGAGAATCAAGGTCGTAGTAGACGGTGCATGCTCTTTATTACAAGCCTATTAACCCTGGTGTTCCATAAGGCTGCGTGCTATCACCAACGATATATCTTCTGCATATCAATGATATGTAGCAAACTGGCGAATCGTAATACACCGACCGTATTAATATTTCTCGGAAAAACGTCGCCGAGTACTGGGACAAACTTGTGTTTGAAGTAGAGTCTTTGCTGAACAAAGTCTCTGATTGTGGGGACTACATGTAGTCCAGTTCAAGCCCCAGAAAACACAAGTTTGCGCGCTTACCGCTAATAAGAACCCTTTTTGCCGTATCTCCTCAATTTCAAGGCATTCCCCTTGCTGCCTCAATTAGCATCGGAATCCTCGGCGTCTTCATATCGAATAGTGTGCGGTTTCATGGTCACGTGACGCCTCTAAAAAGCTTGGCGTGCTCATCAGAGTGAGACAGCATTTCATGCCGGCACATCGCTTGTAACTTTACAAAGCGCAAGTTCTGCCCCACATGGAATACTGCTTATCTGGGCTGGGGCACCCTCGTGCCAGCTCCTTCCACTTGACCGCATCTAGCGCAGAGCGGTTCGAATCGTCGACGATCTAGTTCTTTTTAATCGGCTCGATTCACTGGCGCTGCGTGGGAATGTTGCATCCCTTTGCGTTTTCTATCGCATCTACTACGTGTGTTCTGAGGAATCGTTCGGATTAGTTCCAGCCACTAAATTTCATGAACGCACATTGCGTCAAAATTCACAATACCATCCTCGCCATCTGGATACTTGGCGGTCCATCACTGTGCGTTTTGCTAGGAGTTTTCCTCCTCATACAACTTTTCTGTCGAATTGTTTACCACCGGCGATTTTTCCCGACCGATACGACTTAGGGACCTTCAAGAATAGAGCTTACTCCGTTCTTAAAAGCCTACAACACACCTGCAATTCCCCTGTTGTTGCGGTTGTTCATGGGCGGCGGTAGTCACTTAACATTAAATGAGCCGCATGCTCGTTTGTCCCCTCTTCTGTAAAAAAAAGAAACTGAAACTGAGGAACGAAATTACTGCAAGTTCTACCAAATCAACTTAACTCGCGAATTAGCGTACATTCGAACAAGCCACACAAAATCCCCTTATTCTATGTCTACAGCATTCATTATTTTACAGGTTTGCACCGCCTACAGTTACAGCACCAAAGTTGAATACCACTTGGTTGTATGAAGCCTTATTGAACAAATGGGACTATTACTTAACCAACGAAGCTAAGGCGACGTTTAGAGTTCGAGGCGATTTTTCAAGATTAGTAAAACCCGGCTTAAGAGTTATTTCGCTTAATACTAACATGGCTTATAAATATAACTGGTAAGATTATTTCTTTAGGATATTAATATCGACGGAGTTATAATGCAAACGAATACACTTAAGACGAATCAATCGTGTCCTCCTTAATTTTAATGTCTTTTATTTTAAGTAAGGCTACTTATCTTCTTTTTCTTTCTTATTATAAAAAAACCAATTGATGCCCGTTAGTCTAGTTAAACCTCGAAAACGGCCCAAACGATTTTTTAAATGTTTACCTTCTCGCTTTGGCACTCAATGATTTTCAAAAAATCGGGAAGTTATTGGTTTCACCCCAGTTTTCAAAAATCGAGTTTTCATCACATGTCGGCGTTTTGTCTACGAGGATATCACTATGTCTATCTGTATGTATGTGTGTATGGATGCGCGCGCGCGCGTATGTGTGTGTGTGTGTGTGTTCAGCAGTAAGACTTTTGATGGGCTGTATTGAATAAATATTACAAGGACACGTCAGTGTTACGACTGACATATGATATTTGTTATAGTCTTCCGCTTTTCGTGTAAGTCATTCTCTAGTATATGTCTAGTAAATAATTTCACATCATCTGGCACCATTTACGGAGGCGGCTCTTTCATAGATAACTCTCCTGAAGAAGACATAATAATTATAATTACGACACCATGGCGCAGTGGCTTAGCGATGAGTTGCAGCGCTGAGAGCGACGGGTTCGAATCTCGTACGGAACGGTTTTTGTATGGTCTACAAATGGATGTTTATCCTTGTGAAATTTATGTATGTAAATTGGTAACATTTTAAAAATAAAAATAGAAAAAATTATTAATGTATTTCAGATATTTATACCTATTTATATATTCACACTAGATTGCCAGGCAAACGTTGTTCTGCGCTTTTCGACGACCCTTTGTCATGTCCATTCACGACCATCACAACAACGTGACACGTAATTTATATTTATTAAAGATATACTTCCTCATTAAAAATTTAATAATTTAAACGGTTATTGCATACTTAGTAGGTATTATTATGCATTTGCCAAATGATAAAATGTTTCCAGGTGGCTAGTATATGACCCTTTGGAGCCAAAGCGCCATTTAGATTGGCTCGTACAAGAGCTCTATAAAGCGGAATTGGCTGGAGAAAAAGTCCACATACTGACTCACATACCGCCTGGAGTCCATGATTTGCCTTATGTATGGACTAGGGAATACAACCGAATAGTTAACAGGTAAACTTACTTCAAAAACATTCGATTTTAAACTATACACAACACACACACACACACACACACGTACAAAGCTCCTATAGCGTATGAAAATATTCGCCAAGGCCATAATCGGGCCGTTTCGAAACAGACCTCTCATTTCTGAGACGGTTTTTGACCTGAATACCTCTTTAAATTTGCTTCCATTGTGGAAAGCAATTCAGAAAACTGATGAAAACAAAATTGGGAAACACAGTTTGGTTTTGCAGCTACATATCCATCATCTACATCCAATATTTAATTGCACTCCTCGATATATAGATAACTGATCAAAAAATTTGTTATCTCTGTCGTTTCACGACACAGTCACACTACGATTTTTTGTAGTAGGTAAGAATCCGCCGCGTTGTCCCAATAAATTATTACAAACATGCCAGTTTCCTCACACTGTTTTATCGCTTCATGGCTAGGGGATATGCATTCACCTTTAAATTTCCTAATACACGATGTAACCGAGTTCTGTCTTCACGGGCAGAAATCAGTATTTAATTACATCATCATAAATCATACGATACAAGAGTTACAAAATAATGACAATTAATACATTGTTTCAGATTTTCATCAACAATTGCAGCCGAATTCAATGGCCACGTGCACTCGGATGAGTTTAAGATATTTTATAGTTTGTCTGATGGTAGACCTATCAATGTAGCTTGGGGAGGGGGCGGCGCCACTGCGTATAGCAATTATAATTTAAATTATAAAATTGCTACCTTCGATCCATCGACGTTTGTATGTATCTGATGTATTTACATTGAGAACAATATTAAATGTCTAGTAACAAATTTACTTGAAGAATAATTTAAGATTTTTTATTTTAAAATAAAATTTAAAATCATAGTTTATTAAGCAACATAAATCTAAAAAAAAGATATCAAGGCTTTTAACATAGGGTTCATATTAGGTTGTACCACTTCTGCTGTCATATTATTTTTAATAACACTGCATACATACATTATCAAACCTTATCATTTTTTAAATAATTGTCTAATTCTTTACTACTGTTTCAACCTCTAGAGAGTAATAGTATTCTATGCTATCGATTGTATCCGATAATGGCCTCTTTATATTGCCAGTGTGCATATTTAGGGAATATCGCGAGTGAATGGTATCGCGGTACCATGCCAAGTTACGTAACCATAAGTTATGACTTTAGACCGAAAGCCTCCGTCAGTACCTACCCTATATTACACTATAGATTAGGTTTATTTAATACTTCCATTATTTTTTTTCATACAAGACTTATGCGATTGCAAAAGCTAACACTGGAAGTTGGATGACTCAATATTATCCTATTATTTTCAACAATATTTTTTTTTGTTTTCAGGAGCCGCAAAACATAGTAAACTACGTGTATAACTTAACGGAAGCAAATTTAACACCCGAACGCCGGCCACATTGGTTTCAACTGTACGATATGAAAAACGATTTTGCTATTAGTAATTTAAATCCAGAGACAATGGACCGTTTGGTTCACCGTATGGTGACGACTAACACTAACTTATTAGATTTGTATTCCGCATATTATTCAAAATTGAGTGACACAAGATGGCCGTACTGCAACAGCGAATGCAAGTTGGATAATCTGTGTAAAATCGTAACAACTGTTCTTTGGCAAAGGGAAAAATGTGAAGAGCTTCGGAAAGCGTTTTATTCAAAATACAAAGCATAATTATTTTTTTTATTACTTAAAAACAATAAATAACAATAAACAATCATTATAAGGTGTTATTTATTTTACATGTTGTATTTACACTAGTTTTTTAGTTAGTGACCATTTATACTTAACCAGGTAAAATTAGGTTTCCATTTTAAATCTTTACTCGATATCTTGTCAAGTTCTGATAGCTGCAATTAAAAATATGTAACTTGTTAATTTCAGCTTTCAATTATTAAGTGAAAAGATAAATTATCTTAATGAAATTTCCGATTACCTGATGCCGAATAAAATGTACAATGCTTTCAATATTTTCAGCTTTAACATCGTCCGACAATGCGTAGAATCTCCTCCAGACCGCTGAAGCCATAATTCTGTCTTCACTCAGACCTTCATCATATGCAACCAATGCGGCTTGAAACTGCTCTGATAGCTCTGATACCTGTTTCCTGGCTATTGCCGGATTTGCACCCTGGAATTTAACGATAAAATATTGATACTTAACTGATGATTTTCCCCCTTGCCAATATCGACTATTGTGACAACGTCTGATTACTCTAAAAAACTTAACTGCTTAGGAGTTATTATAGTTCCACAACTATGATCTATACCCACTCGATGTCACACATACTACCAGATGATAAGATTTACAATATAACCACTAACCAGAACGCAAAACCTATTATTTGTCATGTGAAATCTTAAAGCCGTTCGCCTTGTAGTGGCGGTTAATCATCTGGTGTTATGCCATATGAAAAATACACAGAGTGGCAATGGGGAAACTGTGTCAAAGATGCAAGACGTCTGGTAAAGCAATCGCCAACACTTTTAGCAAATCCTCCCTTCTATCACATCCCGGACATTCCATACAACGCTCGCAAATTGCCTATTACTACTACTGCATAGGCAAATGACGTTTGTACACGCGCAAATGTGTGCGTGAAATTTAATAGGGAAGAGCGGCGGCGGGCGACTTTGAAGCAGCGGCAGCGGCCGCCTTTGAAGCAGTGGCGCGGCAGGGGGCTTCAAAGTCTGCTTAAATGATCGTATCATAACGAAAATATTAATTGTAAATAGTTACGTATTTATGGTAGAACTACGAAGTTCTAAACTTAAAAAGTAAGTATTACCACCTACTCGGCATTGAAAGAATTCATTTGATATGAAAATTACTTGGTATCGAAAGAAAAGTACTATTTTTTTTAATAATTTGTATTTACTTGTATCGAATCAACACTTCTTATTATAGATAATGCAACTCTGGTAGCCTACCACCTGATGCGGGGTTGTGCATACTTGTATAGACATTATCGTGCAATAGGAGTCTGTTATTATCTCCTTGAGCGAAAGTAGTTATTATAAATATGATTTTTGTAACGTCGTCCTTATAGTCAAGCGGTTTTATTTCCCACAGGTACCAATAAAATAACCTTTGAAGTGGTACCTATCATAATATTCTCACGAAATGAACGCATCTTGTTTAGGACAATGAAGATTTCTTGACAACTTCTCATCAGCAAAAGGTGATAAGTATGAATTATCAATTCTGTGACGACACCAAGAAATGAAATTGACTACGAAATACTTAGTCGGTTCATAAGTTCTATCAAAACCCTATTATTTAAAAATTCTGAATACTGGCTAGACGAACTTCACCAATTTTAAAAATATAACGTTTGCTTGCCGAAAATAAAAAAGACATTAATTTTCATCAATTTTCAAATATGGAGTAGTCGAAGGAAGAAAATAGAGTAGCGGTTATCGCGTTGCACCGCTGTGGTTACGCGCCAAAAGAGATTTTCAATATTCTATAAAAATTGAGAATAACCCATAGACTTATACTACTGCGTATGGACCGGGTCATTGAACAAACGGAATGGCACCGACTCATTGGTGCGAAAATGTTTATGGAGCACCAACACGAGCTCATATGCGGGATGCGGGCCGTGCGTCCGTGCAGTGTTTCCACTTAATATCTAATATTTAGCACTAGTTTAGGGTAAATCTACTAACATAGGTAGGGCTTTAGGCGTTTCTTCAAGTTGACAGGGTTATAGATAATTTGGGGTGAAATCGAACTTCAGATAACCCTTTTTTCTATACCCACCCAATGTAATTTATTTATGGTTTATCGCATCGTGTCAAAAGAGCTAGAAAAGTGTAGAAAGAAAAAGTTTTTCATTCCGTATATCAGAATAATGGTATAATATTTTACTTAGTTTCAGATTAATTATTTCTATGAGTCAGTCATATTTATTTCGTATTTATGAAAAATTACGAAGGTAGAATAAACCGTAAGTACAGCGATAAAAGGTACAAAAGAAAAAAATACATGAAGGAAGGTAAATTTTTAATCGAAAAATTCTGATTCCGAATATCTATCTTCACTACTGGCGTTGTTCAATTCGTCATAAAAATAGTGGTATTGTGATGGTATTATACGTTGATTACAAAGACTTTTTAAATCTTGTAATTTTTCTGACGATATTTTCATAGGGCAGTTATACGCTCTTTTCAGTTCCAAGGAATCATAGTTTGTAGTACCTCTTGTCACTCATCGTATAACTTCAAATTTACTAAAGTCTGTGTCGCTAATATGATCGCAATCGTCTTTATAGTATTTTAATAAAGTGATCTTGAGCCAATTAATATTGTTACCATTAGTGTCCGAGTTTTTGTTCTTAATAATTTATTTATTTGGACTCTTGGACCATATCAATTACATCATATTTCGATGATTTTGATGCCATTGTTACTGCGGTGTACCGTCCTTAGAGATGATAAATATTTACGTTTTTTGACGAACTTATGTAGGCGTGCACAGAATCAACCTCACTAACAGTAACCCTGTTCTATTTCAGGAATATTTAATATTTCAACGGCATATAGTAGAACCGCAGCTAATTTCACATTAATATTCTGGCCTCCACAAGTATCACTCATAATAACGAACTTTTTTTCATTAACGTGGTCAATAAATATTTGTAAAGACAGGAAGAAAACTCGTTGGAACCTCTTGACGCAAAACCTTCACGCCACATAAAGTTTGACGCATGCCTTGATTCAACATCATAGACTGTCGCATTATAAATAACGAGTCGCCGTTTGTAAAAAAAATCGCTTTTTTTAGTCAATCTCAATAAATTCAAACCTTTTTTTTCTGCTAGGTCCATGTAATTATCATGGTACTAATACGCTTCACTCTTCCGACGGATATGTTGCATGTGTAATGGAAATAAAGCTGGTTTTTCATCCTCACTGCAATTTTTGTACTTTACGCATGAATCACGCATGTCTTTACTTGGCTCTTGAAATTTCTAGTTTTGATTATTAAAAATTTGTCTGTGAAGCCAAAACGTTTCAGGAACAACCTTTTGTTCCGTGCATTGTTTGGTGTATAGATTATAC
>DWHP01002420.1:0-14486 GCA_018247895.1 Parnassius honrathi
AAGATAGATGTAGATGCCTATGGGCCGCATCAACCACTTACCATCAGGTGGACTGTGTGCTCGTTTGTCACCCTGTCATATAAAAAAAAAAGAAATGGGCTGTTGAAAAGAAAAAAAGAAGAAACAGTTCACGGCTAAGGCCGTGAACTGTTCTTTTTCTTCGTCTCTCATTGTAGGCAGTATTTGTGTTCTACTTGTCACGCTTGGGCTTTTAACGGCTTTTAGGAAGATTGTCCCTACATCTTTGGGAACTACCAAATTTTTCTAACGTATGCCTTAAGTAACTGTTACAACTTCTTCGGCATAAGAAGAGTATTATGGGTTTTCTTTGGCCGCCAGCACACACGTTAGTGGATATATAAAACAATTAAAAAGAAAACGTGAAATATTGTTTTATTCATGTGAATTGTGTTACAACTACATTTTTTGGTAACCATGAATTTATTTCATTTTCATAGTTATTACATGCTTTTCATCGTAGTTATTGTCTATTTAACTAATGGCCAATGCACCTTAATTAGCAGTATATTTTGTATGGAGCTAGCTGTTCACAACTTTAAGCCAGCGCCTCACGCCCAGCCAAAAATCATGTTTGACCTATGAGCCTATATGAAGCTTTTCGTATTAATAGGGGGGACATCCTTCTTGCGCTACCAATACCATCTATATCCCACCGTCGACCCTCGTCATAATTGCAGAACATTTTTATTCGTTACTCACTAACTCAATGATTACGATCTAAAATATTTCCTTGTAGAATAAATAAATAGTGATTTATCAGACTTTTGGAGGACATAAAATAGTTTAAGCTTCAATCCGGTCGTAAATCTGCCTAGTGTAGTTAGGTCAATAACTACCTACCTAACCCAATTATAAATTGGACCTAAAATACGAACTCACAAGTACAAACAAGCCATAAAACTGTAAAATATCTCATAGAAAATAACGAAACAGTTCATAATATATGTTCATAAACGTGCTAATAATGCTTTGCATTACAATACATCTACCTAGTACATTAAACTTCCGTGTACTTTTACAGTATGCATGAAAAAAGCAAGTGCCTTCACTCGTTGTGGAATCGGAGCAACATTGTGAGAGCACTGTATGATGTTTTCACCAACTGCAACAAAAACTTACCTTGCATTATTTGAAATCTTGACATACGTACACGTACTTGCCTTAATGACAACCGATGGTATGAGCGAAATGCCCAAAAATAATTGTTCATATTTTTTACAGCATTGGGTGACAAGCGAGCCCACAGTCCACCTGAGGGTAAGTGGATGCTTGGATGCTGTAGCCCATAGACATCCACATTTATCCTCAATTTAGAATCAAAATGCAAATGCGTTGTCACACCTGAAGACTAAGATGGAATATCTCGATTCCAGTAAAGAGGGTCTCCGCTCTACATTCACCATATGAAACACAGCAGCATTACGCTGGTATTATGTGAGAGCGTGGTACTTCCCTGGTTGAGCCGACCCATTCGTACTACAAGTATAATATAGCTGCAGTGTATATCTACCACGTTCAAAAAATAAGAATATTAAATGTAACCAAAAAAATATTTCATGGGTCTTGTGTCGTTATCAATCTTATTGCCTAAGATGTATCGTATTTCGTTAGGAGGAGGTTTGATACCTAGCATGCTTTTTAAGTTCTGTCGTTTACATATTTACCAGCAATTTTAAATTTGGTACTGTTCAAGAAATTTTTTGAAGTCAGAATCTCTAAACAATTAAAAGTATGACGATTAATGCTGTTGTTTAGTCACAGAATAGTTTTGAATCCATCAGGTCATGTATGAAAATTAATATAGAGGCTAGAGGCGTTATTAGGTATCTCATGGTATATCACAATTCATATTAGGTATATCATATTATATAATGTTAGGTATATCATATTAGGATAGTATATTATATTAGGTACATCACAACCATTCAGAAGATCTTGCTTGGAGCACTTTGTGTAAGAAAGCTAATTTACCGTTGTATCTCGCATTTGCTTTCCAACGATTATAAAGCGACCCGCGTCAGATATTGTAAGAAAACTCTTCAAAGGTTTAATCAAGGTCACAAGATCCAAGATTTGTCACCACTGGTGACGAATCTTGGATCTATGCCTACGATCCCGATTCTAAACAACTATCTACAATCTTGATCTTCCAAGACTAGCACAAGCCGACTAAAGTTAATCGCTCTCGAAGTACTTCAAATAAAACGTAACACGTTCATTGCGAAAACCGGTCTTGCCGAATTGTGCTTGAAGATCGTAAAACAGTTAATGCAGAGTGATATACTACAGTTTGTTTACCACAAGTCATCGCTGAACTTCGGAAATCTAAGTCAAAGCGACGCATAATCCTACACCATGACAACGCAAGCTCACACAGCGCTGGTGAAACGATTGAGTATTTGAAGTAAGAAAACGTAGAAGTTATTGACCATCCTCCATACAGTCCTAACCTAAGCTCTAACGATTTCTTTAAATTTCCTAAAATCAACAAAAATCGTCGTGGTTAAAGATTCCAGTCCGGTGAAGAAGCAGTCGACGCTTTCAAAACAGCTATTTTGAACACCCCCACTTTGGAGTGGAATAAATATTTTAATAACCGGTTCGAGTGAATGGAAAAGTGTATTAAACTACGTGGTAAATACATTGAAAAACAAATGTATTTTCTTGGTCAAACGACAAAACTTAAAAGGCGTATCGCGTACAACATTAATGTTATTACTACTCTTGTACGCAATTTATTAGTTTTCAAATAATTAAAGTTATTGCTAGACCAATTTAAGTTAAAAAAAATTAAGTCTAACCAAAAAAAAGTTTGGTGGGTCTTGTGATGTTATCAATCTTATTGTCGAATGCCATGCCATCCTATGGACGAGGCTTGACATTATCCCGTACTGTAATATTTTTGTTACTCTTCTACGCAGTTCATTGGTTTTCAATTAATTATAGTTATCGCTAGACCAATAGATAAAGATGTACGACGCCTTAAAAAAAGTATATAAAAACGAAGCGTTAACATAGCATGACTATTTTTGTGACTTCCAATTTCAAACATCGTTTAAGAGGGTTATAATGTTATCATTAATAAATCTAAACAAACAATATATTTTACGATTTTCAATAACTAACTCATTTTTTATAGAAGAAAGGTCAACAAATAGCATACGGTTCACGAGATGGTAAGTGGATGTTATTGCACGTAAGCATTTATTTGAGAGTTAAATGAATGATTGAAATTGAAATGCAGATGCGTTGTCCCTCTTTGAGGACTACTGTAGAATAATTCAGTTTAAAGAAGTAAGTCAGTTTTCTACACTCACCATTTGAAATATAACTTAATATAAAATACATTTCTTTGTTGTATTATTACGCCTAATCTTTAAAAACGACAAACGTACATTAGCGTAGTTATCCAACGAGAGGTTATACATTCCCCCAGCTGTCAACACAAGCGGTTTATTAGCGCGTGTAAGGATTAATAAAAGACTTGAGCGCACTCCGGGAATCGATGCAAAGCCGCGTTCCCAGCCTGAGTAGTATGCTGCGACACCGATGCCCTCACTCTGGAATTAAATTAAATTTATTTATCTTATGACTTCCGGACCAAATTTCGGTCACGGCGGCCGGTTTTACGGACAGACACTAGCCATCTGCGCATAACAGAATTATAATGTGTGATTGCGTGCGCGAACACAGGTGTATCCTCCATTCCCTCTCTCTCATTGTCTGATAAGACGGCAATCTGACTAGAACGGACAGACAGACAATTTATATATATATATATGAATAGCAAATGATTAGAAACTTAATGGCGTACAAATAACCATCTAAGTTAAATAAAATGCAATGATTTCAACACTGCAGATAGATGGGCTACTTCTGAAGAATACGTTTTTCGAGAAGAAGCCCCAAAGAAAGTGGAACTGGCGCAGTCCTGATAACATTACAAAAAACGAGCTTGACTTCCACATGACTCACAAAATACGAGAACACATGTTAAGTGATATCTCAGTGATCAAAAAGTTAATACCCGGAGCTATCACTAACTTGTTCGAGGCACTCTGAATATCAATTTTACTCTTGAAAGGTCCTGATTGAAGACGTCTATGATTCGACCAAATCTGCTTCATACCGTAACTGGCTCCCAACGCTTCGAGCTAGAACTTAAAAACCAATTCGATGTCCTGAGATCTACTTTGGATATTGATGAGGACCTTCTCGGCGTGATCAAGATCTTAAGAGATGAGGACAATGGGTTTTGTGAAAAGAAAAATATGGGCCGAAAGTCAAAGTTCTCAGATAAAACACTTCAGCTTATGTTAAGAAGGCGTAAGTTAAGAACAGCAGCACCATCGGTACGGGTCACACTAGTCAGGCTTGTGAGGGAAGCTGTGAGGTGGGACCTGCTTCGCTCTAATTTAATTGCTATACAAGCGGCAATAGAACAAATCAATGGATTCAAAATCTTTGCAATGAAGTCTGGGAAAAATCAAATCCCAAAACTCCAGACTCATGATGACAAAGTCTCCAGGTCAAAACCTGAGGTTCTCTCTGATATTGAAGACTATTGAGGCAAACTATACACATTGCACAAGCCACAATCCGACACTTAATGTGATGATTTAAAGCCACTCTGATGCGCTACTATACCGACGAGCTGCAAGACATCTGCCTTAGGGAGGTTGAGCTGGCCCTCAACCAACTTAAAAATGAAAAAGCCCTTGGAGAAGAAGGAGTTATAGCAGAGCTCTTAAAAACTAGGAGTCAACCCCTGCTATAAAAGCTCTATCGAGTTTTTAACTGCATCTTACGAAATAGGAGAACTCCAATGACAAGGAGATAATAGAGTATAATCAACAATGGCAATGGGGTGGTCGTGTCTGTCGCACAAGTGACCACCGGTGGAGTAGAAGTGTTATGGATATATGTTCAGCAGTGGACTGTCGCAAGGTAATGATAAAAATGATGATGACATTGTGGAAATCTCCAGTGTGTCGACACGGGTAACAGCATACCTTCTACTGAAGTTATCAATGCATCGTACAAATCTATGCACTGACCACGACACATTCGGATGATGAAGTTGAAACTGTTTATGAAGAAATTTCTAGGGCCTCACGTAACACCACCAAGGCGTTAATGTTTAAATGTATCAATAACACGTCTTCACAGTGTATCTGGGCCGTCCTTTGATCATATCGTTAGGGGTTAAGCTCTAATAAATATCTGTGTTCCCGCATAACTTGGGCACTATAATACATACTGTGGTGCAGTTTAAATTATCAACCGTCAAATGAAATGCATCTATCAAATAAACTGTAACCTGACTGAATATAAGAATGAAATAATTGAAGTATTTTATTAATGAAACTGTAATTAATAATTTGTTTGTGTAGAATTTTATCTTAAAATAAATGTTATCTAAGTTTTAATTATCTTCCTTAAATATAATAAGCAATGAGAAAATAAGATACAGACGAATTGATAAGTCTCTCTTTTTTGAAGTGAGCTTAATACTAACCTGTATAGAAATTTCTTCACACCAGCGACATAGGATATAAAGTATAATCATGTTATATCCGAGGAAGAGGAAACTCATCAGACATTTAGTAATATTTACAGAAATGGACTGCGAAATGAAAAATGAAATAAATTAAAAATTCCATTATGATTTACTATAAACCTTAATTTGTTTTTCGGTTCAATCCCTTTTTTTCTTTTGTGATCATACAGTCTTGTCTTCGTCAACAGCCTAAATATTATTAATGTTATATATTATCAACCTGTGATATAGGATTCTCCTGTAAGAGAGACTATGTGCCTGAATTGCCATACATGTTAGGTTGATTTGATATTACACGTTGATTGCTCTCCGTTTCCGGCCTGGATATTTTAGGACTGGTATATACTAGAGAAAAAAGCAGAAGTAGCTCAGGCGCTGAACACTTTTACAGTACACGAGCATTCCGGGTTTGATGCCCGTTGACTTGAATGAAATTGTTAATTGAATTGTAAGTACTGATTTACCACGTGCTAGGCGAAGTAGGAAAATATTGCAAGGAAACCTGCATATCTGAGGAATAAGAAAAAATATTTCCAAGACATGTGAAGTTCGCCAAAAGGTATTGCGGTAGCGCGACTATTCCTTGCCGTAAGATCTCCACAGAAATGAGAGAAGGCCTATGCCCAGCAGTTGGACGTATACAGGATGTAACTTAATTAACTAATATACCAGATATTTATAGTGCAATGTATCGGACGTCGTTAGATCTAACCGGCATTTCTTAGTTGCTATACGACATTCGCGAAACGAAATGATGTGCTTGTTTCACTGACGCTACCAGCGCACGGCAAGTTTATAGAACTCATACACTGGAATTCATAGTCGATGGAGAAGTAGTCCCACGAAATCCATCAAGAAAAGTTTACCTAAAGGTTGAATGTTGAACCAATCTTTCTTGTCTTTCATAAACAGTAACTGGAAGGGTTCCTCAACCCAAATAGAATTTCGTGTGTTATTGTCTATAATTTTTTTATGTTTTCCATGAAAATTCGTTCTAGGTGACCCTTCAACAGAAAATAGAAATAAAAAAACAGCAAAGGTTAGGTTAATTATTTATTACACAAGAAAGCGAATAAGCAAGCAGTGCCACAGATAATCTAGCATATTTTAAAGCTAATTTAATTTAATTGATTTTTTTCAACAATTGTTCGAAGTCATAAGCTTGAGGATTGTTGCTTGGTTGGCGGAATCCGGACATTAAGCAAGCAATCCCTAACATCTGTCTAATTGTGGGTTTCTTTTGTCTACGAAGTGCTTAATAGTTGAATTTCATACATTGCGCCTGAACTTTCCCCTAGAGGAAACCCTATATTGACTATGAATTCCAATGTTATTGTTCTTATATAAATATTTTCATTCATTAAAGCTTACCATGACAATTTGATAACCGATTGAGCATATTAATATAGTACTTCCACCCAAGTGTCCTAGCATCGGCCCACTTAAGATCTTACGTAACTCCATCGTTTTACTTAAAGAAAGAAAAATATCTGTGTTGTTACCATTTCCTTTTTTTTAACCATAATTTTTTAAATAACATAATGATACGAGGTGTTGAATTAAACAAACACAATTGCAGTGACTGTGACCGCACAAATCACGGTGAAAAATAATGGGTGAAATGGTGCCGCCATTGCGATATACGAGGACCGATATAGTAACCTGTATTTAAAAAAATACTTTGCAAATCTTAATTTACAATAAAATGAAAAAGTACTTATAAAAATATAACACAGCATTTTATGACCAGATTAATAGTATCATAAGTGGGTCACTCATAAGGTTAAGCGATACTAAAAAGTTATAGTTTTGATTATTTTCGAAGAACTCTTCGTCATATCGCGTTTATACAAAATCGTATGCCTCAACAACTTTCAAAGTCTTTGAAGTCAAAGGGAGACCATTTCTTTGTTCAAAAAATTTAAGCGACTGTTTTAAAATGTGTTATATCAACAGTTATCAGCAGTCACTATTGTCTTAAAAGGCCGTTGATCCATAAATGCCATTTGAAATCTATCAAACGATTCGTCCGATTTCAGGCGACATTTCAATCATAATTCGTTTTCAATGTAGAACGATATTTAAATATGTATAACTCGTAAAAAATATGGAGTGCAATTTAAATTTTATTATATTTTAAATTGGAAAATTTCATATATATGTACTTGTAAATATTCCTAATTTCAAAATAAATGATAACTGGCCAGTATCTCTAATAAAAACTATATCGCAAACTTTCTGCGTGTCCAGTCGTATTACGCAAGGGTTAAAATTAAAATTAAATATAATATTTTAACAGTTAAAGCTTTCAAAAATTCTTTGAGGCAATCCTTACAGAAAGCTTATGTGCAACAGTCAATTTTTTACTGGTGTCATTGTTAATAATAATTCATCTCAATTTTCTGCTTACAAATAACGAAAAGAGATCTTAATAACCCTAATTAGAAATTCTCAACAAAATTTGTTTATGTTGTCGTAAAAATTAAAAATAAGTAATACTTTACTCTAAAATAAATTTGTGTTGATTAGTTAAGTCTCTTAATCTTCTTCTATATTTCTTTCTAAATTGATCGTTATAAAGCAGTTCGTTGACACTTATTCCTGAAAATAAAGATCTACTCTACTACATTTTTTTAAATAATAATTTATGCAAGCAATGACTACGTGTAGGCAGTTCACCAAAGCGTACAGGTATGTTTCAGCAATAAATCGTAAATTTATGTTTTAGTAGGGATGGTAGACATGCAAAAGATATAGAACGAACAGTAAATGCAAGATATGGAGTAAAAGGGGCTCTTTACTCTATTGTGGGAAGTAAGAATATGTCAAAAAGGCACTTATGGTTATTTGCAATTCTGTGTTAGATATTACCGTAATGTATGGTTGTGAAAGTTGGGTGTTAAAAAAGAAGCATGAAAGTAAAATTACTGCTGAAATAAATGCGGTGCATATTGACGATACATTGAGACGGAAATTAGGAGCACATTCAATCAAAGAGCATGTATGCATAGTAAGTAATATTAACGTGAAAAAAGCAAGAGAGCTGTGTCAGGATTGTGCCATATGAAGATTCTTTTAAATTCTTATTTTCGAAAGTTTTTAGTTCTTACCAACCGCTCTAGGTAACAGGGGTACAAGTGATTAAAATGTTCGTTACCTTTAAAATGTTCTGCGCATTCACTTCCAATATTGCATAAGCAGTCATTAAGTACCGTATATTGACATAACAACTGCATTAAATACGTCTGCATAATAATATCGTTTACCATAACCCCGTAAGAAATATAACTAAACACAATCAGAAGTATAATGTAAAATATTGGATAAGTTGTAGGATTTTCATAATCGAAAGGAAAGTACAAAGCGACCATCAAATTGTATTCAATATCATCCATTAAAGGGTAACCATACCTGGAAAATAAATCAAGTCACGTCAGGAAATTCTATAACAGTTACATTAAATATATTTTATCAATGTTAGAGTGTCAAACGAGTTAACAGTCTACCCCAAGAAGCTGCTGCAGCCAGCGGACACCAGCAACCCGATGGATATTTCAAGCACAATTGAATTGAAATAGTGTAAATCATCGTAAAGTTTTATATACATCCCACTGCTGGGAATAGACTTTCTCACGTTTCTGAGAAAGTTTTAGGGCAAAGAAATGTCCGCCGTGCTACCCCAATGTGTTGGCGACCTTCAAATTTCATCGAAATATTTTATTTTTATTTCTCAGACATGCAGGTATCCCGACGATGTTTTCCTTCACCAATGAACACATGATAAATCAGCACTTAAAATTGCAATTAACAATTTTATTGGTGCCGGCGGGGATCGAACCAGGCTCTTATTTGTATAAATTTCAATAGGTACTAAACATCTAATTTAACTAAAGAATAAGACGCCACATTTTTTATGTATTTAGCAATTTATTTATGATGGTCTTAACTATCTAACTGAAAACTAAGAAATATACAAGTGCGTCGGCAATAAAAATTTAATTAAAGAAATACTTACGGGGATCTCACGTTCGTTACTATTTCTGTTGGATATCTGGACAAAAATAAGCCCTGTCACTTAGAAATGCACACAAAGCTACTAACTTGCACATAACGAACAAACGAAATCCTATAACTACGCGGTATTTTCAGACCTCCACGAAATAAACCTATACTACCTAGTCCTAAATAATCGTCTAAAAGACAGCGAAATAAACACGTATCTTTTTATGTTGCATATTCCAGAACATTACTGTGATTCTGTAATGAGGGTTACTTAGAAATTACCATTTTAGGGTTTCTATGGCTAGTTGAACCTAAAGAAAAGACAGCCACCAGAGTAATGGTTGGTTGTATTACTTCAGACTATACCAATGATTCTCATAAACACTAAAATGATGTCCTCAATATCTATTTTATCATGGCGGCTAGTTTCAACGGAGATTACGGACAGATTTATAGTTCCCGAGTGTATGCGCAAGCACAGGTAATTACGATCTTACAATCAGATGGGACGGTAAACCGGCAGGACCGGAAAGTGATCAAGCGGACTTTGGTTAAGTATATTTTTACTTACCTTTTAGCTTTTACTAATATATACTAATAATACAATATAAACGAACACTGAAAACGTAAAATGGGAAAATGATGCACCAAAAACACATAGTTAAAAATATTAATACATTATCCGTACAAGTAATAAAAAACTATTTGACATAAAACATCGACACAGAACAATTCACTATTAGAGTTCCTGAATTAATAAAATAATTTATAATTCTTTATATTTATAATTGTGTTTAAAAAAAGTGACGTTTGCAAGAAGGTTCTGTAACTAGGATTAAGAAAGATACGTATCGGTGATTTTTACACGTAGTAATAATGAATGAGGAAAGATTGAAAAAGCAGAGTTACCCTGCAAAAGTGAGTGGCAAAGTTGGCAGGGGACTAAATTCTAAAAAAAAATAAATGGACAAAAAAGTACCCTTCACTGACTAATATGTATGCATAGATATATGAATGTGAAAGAATCGAGAGAGTTATGTGAGGATCGTGCAAAACTGAAGTCCTTTGTCGTTGCCTACCCTTCTGGGTGATAGGCGTGAGAATAAATGTGTATATTATAACCATGTTTCATTAAATATTTCGAGGACATATGACGACCGCCACTACGCTGTGTGTAATATGTATAAAATCATGTAGAAAGGTTGAATGTTTTTTCGTTCGTCGCTCTAACATTTAAAAAATATTGTAAATGCTACCAAGCTGCTAGAGTAAAAGTGCCAAGAATCAGCAAAAAATTCGTATAGATCCTGTTTCTCTTAACCCAAACGTCAAATAGATCTTTTCTTGATTTAGTTGAAATGTCAAAATTAGGAGATTCCATCGCCATCGCCAAGTCTTTAAAAATCTTTTGGTGAGTTATCTGTGCATAAAAAATATAAATTCAAGTTACTTCGCTGTTTGGTACTAAATACATAAATATAGAAAATACATAACGACGGTTCCGTGGCGTAGTGGCTTAGCAATGAGTTGCAGCGCTAAGGGCTGCAGGTTCGAATCCCGCACGGAACAAGTATTTGTATTGCCTACAAATAATTGTTCTGGTTTGAATGTTAGTCCTTGTAAAATTTGTATGTAAACATCCTCCGTGATACAGGAGAATATCCTAATATGGAGGGTAGTAACGTATTTAAAAAAAATACAATTATGAGCATAGCTCATTTAAAATAGAATATTGAACAAAGATCAAAACAATAGAAACAATATAAAAGCTTAATCCACGTATCGATGACTTTGTGGCCCTGGGATCAAAATAATCACATAATCAGACGCACGGTAAACATATGACAACACAAATTCATTGTTTTAATTTAGGCCAAATACCTAAATTATTGTATTCCGGTTTCCTCTACCTTTTTACAAGACTAAGTGGTCAGAAAGACCATAATATAAAACAAATATATCTCTAACATCTCTATAAGTTGAAAAATGTCCATTTCACTTATTTCTTGTTTGCCTATTATTTATATATAATTTTACCGATAGTAAAATTTTGCCGGGCGATAAAGATAGATATTTTTCATTACAGCATCCCACATATACTGTCTCGTAGGTGTTTATTGCCACAGTTATAACGCCTTCCAGGTGGGTTGTAGTTTTTATATTATTTTCGGTTGTTACCATAAATATGCTAATGACTACTCCTTTTTCAGTTTCCTCCTATCGCCTTTTTATAGAATAAGAGTGGCAAACGGACACATAATCCACCTGATGGTAAGTGAATGCACTAACCACCATCCATTTTTGATTAAGATTCAAAATGCAGATGCGTTGATACCCCACCCCAGTTTTATACACTCACCATACGAAACACAGCAGTATTTAGCTGCTATTTTGCGTTGGTATTCTGTGCGAGCGCGGTCCTATCCTGATCAAGCTAACCCAATCTTGCTACAACCATAATATAGCTACGGCATGGCTCTACCACCTAAACACTCTCTCATGATACCAACCCGGTGATATGGAGTAATGTATTCTTTTACGCCACCACTCAACTTCGATGTGGATAGATGTTTATTAAATAAAATTCCAAGAACTTAATGGAAACAAACGTAATATTGTATAAATTCGGCGTTATAAAAATCGCACCTCTTTAAATTTCTATTTCAAACTACTTTTAAATGCATTTAATCAATATTGAGTTTGCAATAGACCTCTGCAATGACGTGCGGTTAATTAAGGACCATTTGCAGGCCTATATATGGGCTGCAATTTTCTTTTCTCTTAACCGTTTTCTGATGCTTTAGACGCTTACAGATTTTCTGGAAGCTGATCGTAGCTGCTGTTGCAGTTCTACAGCATTCGAGAATCTATTGCGTAAAGATGTCGATACAATAAATCGATCGACTCTTTGAGGCGCAGTGCTTTCGCCCAAATCCACGCCACCGAATATAGCCACTTATGTTCTGGAACCGTTGTAATACTCGTCGAACGGAAAAACAGGATAGGTTTAGTTTGCGGGCGACATCACACTGTCGCATCCCTGATTGCAGCAAGCAATCACTTGAGTGGCTTCACCGGCAGTGGTATCCATATTGTAGAGTTTTTAGCTTGCTTCCGAAGTTTACGTGTATCCCCTTCAACGTTTGGAAAGCGAATAACTCACATTTTACCCGTACCGGCCCTTTTATAGCACATAACGCACGACGAATAATTATTTTTATGACGCGTATTTTTAAAAGAGTTTTTTCAACTATTAATACTCAGGAGATTTCTTAAGTTTATGAAACAAAATGGTTAGTAATTTAAAGGTTAATTAGGTACCAACATTGACTCGATTAAATGTAAACACTAAGAGCCAGATACTGAAGTAACTTTTTTTTTGGTGAGATGAGATTTTTGTGACGCCGAGTGTATAATCACAATATGTTAGCCGTAGCAGCTTGGCTAACTTTTATACTACTCGAACAACCTAAGTTCGATTCCCGTGAGAACCAAAAAAGTTCATTTCAAATGGTGATTAAATGTAGTAAACGAGTTCAGTGGTGAAGGGAAACGACGTAAGGAGTCTGATATATAAGAAATAAAATATGTCGAGAACGTGTGAAGTCTGCTAATATTCACTGAAACAGTGAGGCTGGCTAACTGCTCTATAACCCTCCCAAAAATGGGGGAAGCTTGTGCCCAGAGGGATGCATATTATAAACTGTAACTTCTTTTATGTTGATCATAATAGTGTTACAGCATTATTAACACGAAATAAAAAGAAAACCGATAGTACAGTTTTTCCTTTATCTGTTATTATACTTACCATATTCCAGTACTTGTAAATTGAACCCAATTGTATTATTATTGCATTAATGCTATCAATTATTGCATCTACAGTCCACGTCAAATGAAAGAAGTGCGCTAATTCGCAGCAGACCAGCAGGAAATTTAACGACTTTATAGTGCTACTGTATATAAAGTATCCAACACTGTTCTGAGAATGAGATAAACCTGTAATTTAAATGATATTCATATTCTACTAATGCTGTGTCAAGAAGAAATTGTTTGGTAATTGTATCGTAAATCGTAATAATACATTAATGTTATATACTAGCTGGACAGGTAGACATTGTTCTGCCCTCTCCGACGACCCTTTTGTTCTATAAAAAAGTCTTTAAATTCGTAATAAAAACTATTGAGGATTACATATCAGTATAAAAACTGCCCTATCTCTCAACTTGTACAAAACTGCCCACAGTTTAAAAAATTTTATTGAAATAAATTCAGTAGTGCAGTAGTACTACGCAGACAAACAAAGTGACACGTAATTTATTAATATAAAGATATCCTACAGTTTAAGTACCGTTCTGACCACATAAGCGTGTAAAATTGAAATTAACAATTTATTGGTACTGGCGGCAATCTAACTTAGGTAAATGAAATACAGGATGTCCCAGAAGTCGACGTCAAGCCGGAATCGGGTGATAGGTCAAGTCATAATGGTTAGCAGAAAAATATAAAAAAATCTTTGCTATTGTGACGGCGCATTATTTATAAAATTCTATATAAAACCGTTTAAAAATATCTTAAAAATAGTGTTTCAACTAGTTATAAATGCTTAAATAAGCATGAAGTTAACATATTGTTACGGCCCTGAGTTGCCCAGACGAAGGTCGACTAGGTTAGGGCCCATGAATTTTTTTTTATAGAAGAGGGGGCAAACGAGCATGTGGCTCACTTGATGTTAAGTGACTACCGCCGCCCGTGATCAACCGCAGCACCAGGGAAATTGCAGGTGCGTTGCCGACCCTTTAAGAAGAAGTAAGCTCTTTTCTTGAAGTTCCCCAGGTCGTATCGGTCCGGAAAAATCGCCGGTGGTAAACTATTCCACAGAGAGGTCGTACGCGGAAGAAAACAC
>DWHP01002421.1:0-14485 GCA_018247895.1 Parnassius honrathi
TCCAGTATTACTTCACTTAGCACAAAACTACAGTCTAAGTTGATATATCTTCAAGGTTTAGAGTTCGATAGAATAAGTGAATGCACTTCGTACTATATAGAATGCCACGTAAGTTACAGACCGAGTATTCAAGACTATAATCCTATATTTTCCTAGCGACATCAAATCGCCGCGTATACAATTCCTCGACACAAATCGGTAACGGTATAGGTTAAACCGATAGCTATCTATCAAAAGGGGGCCTCGTTATAACATTTATTAACGAACTAAGCTATAGAAAATGGCGGCCGTTTAGCGTCTAACGTTCCGGATCTGCCAGCCAACTAAAAAAAAACTTCCACTCGTTAAGTCACCCCTCTAGAGGAATGCAATCCGTTCACGTTCATCCGGTTCTCGCGCATTTGAGCGCGAACAATGGATGATGATATAAATAAGGTAAGAAACCAGAATATTGTACAATATATAATATATTATAGAATAGAAACCACATTGATCTTACAGTTTTCGATGGGTGACTGAATCTATTTTAAAAAATATATCAAGTCCTAAATTACTTACATGTGCGTGTATGAAATCCTGTCGACAGTATTTTTTTTAAAGAATTAAGGTACCAAACTAGCACATAGCGTATACGTCAGAGAGGACATCTGTTCTCGACGCCTCAGCAGTCTTGAAGTTCGGACCTGTCCATCGTTTGGCAACGCGTAGACAGGGACGACTACGGTTGCATCTATAGATCCCTTATCGGTAATGCCGAAATAGACTGACTTGTCGACCACGTCCTATTGGCTGCAGATTCCTTGTTAAAGCAGATCTCATTCGCAGAGCTCGTGATCCTTGGCGATTTTAACGCCCATCTCACCGAATGCCGAGCCATTCATGTCCAATCGATAATGCGGGGAGATCTGTTTATGACTTTGCCTTGGCATATGGTCTGACACAACTGGTTCCTTCGCCAATATGGATTCCAGATGTGGAGGATCTGCTCTTTCCTTGTTGATTCTTCTGCTGACTTCTCACCTGGATGGATATCAAGTCTCCGTCGACGTCTTTCTTAGCTTCTAGCTCCTCGGATCATTGTCTGATCCGGAATGTGGTGGCACTCACGCTCGTTTCGCGGTTGCATTCTACACGCTGAAGCCGTCTATGGCATTACATTGATTGGGACGATATGCGGTCTTTCTTTGCATACTACCCATGGGGGCGGGCGGGTTTGGTTCTCACTGGATGATGATGATGTTGCTGACTCTGTCACTGATTTGGTGTGACAGGGAAGAGAATTATTTATTCCGTCTTTTGGCATCTTGGTTTGATCGATCCTGTAAGACTGCATTACGCAGTAAGCAGGAGTGTTATCGGGCCTGGGCTTACGCTTCGGCGGCTCGGGATGTAAACACCGTCAAGCTTAAAAAGAACTATAATTTTGGCTCCAGGTCCTTTAAAAGAATTTTTGCCAAAGCAAAGTATGAGCACATTGGAAAATTTGGAGAGAAATTAATTAACCTTCCTTTGAGAACCCGTGGAATCTGGTCTCTCTCCAAGGCTATTCAAGGGAATTCCTGTAAGCTATCACTACTAAAGTAAAGCAGTCTTCTCCCTGGACATCCATAAGTCGAGTGAGCTTGACAGAATCCCCCATTGTGCTGAGGATGTATGATCCAAACTTGGCACCGGTTTTAACCAGTCTTTTCAGGTACTCCTACTCCCTAGGCGTAGCCCTGAATTTACGGAAGACATTCTACCATGCACCCGATAACTAAAAAGGTAACCGCTCTGATCCGTGCCGAAATGCAGACACAGAGGTATACACATAAGAGACTGACAGATCTAAAGCTCATTCATCGTGAGGTTTTTTTATAATGTAATGTAATTATTATGCAATGTTGTAATACAGAACTCAGCATTAAATTCCGTGAGTAAACAATAATAAATCACCCCTATTTTCCCACCATTAGGGTAAAAAATTTTTTCCAAATTTATATGGGACCAATTTCGAGGTAAACCCTATCCAATAAAAAAGAATAATCAAAATCGGACTACTCTTTAATAAATCACCCCTATTTTCCCACCCTTAGGGTAATTTTTTTCCAAAATTATATGGGAACAATTTCGAGGTATCCTATCCATTAATTGGTTCATTTAGAAAAACGTCTAAGTGAACCACTGAGGTAACACTCTCTTTGAAGTCGGTTAAAAATTATTTATTTTTCATTTTTTCCTTAAAAACTAATTCCAAGGTTTTCGCATAAAATATAGCCTTCTCTATCAGTTCGTGAAGTTTTGTTGCAATCGGTTCAGCGATTTCGAATATTAGCGCGGACAGAAAGACAGACATTCAGATTTTCTTTTAAATTTGGTTGTTTATGTCTTGATAGCATGTAAGGAACCTCCTAAACTTAAATGAAGCTAGTTTTTTCAATATTAGAGACAGACACTGGCCACTACTCCTCCACGACGAAATACGTTGCTGTTGAATAAAGAAAAAAACAGTTGCAGAGACACAAGTTAAATATTTCCTTACTTTGCATGGAATTGTAGTCTTCCATTTGTAACAAAGCGTTAGCTTTACAAAAAAATGCAAAAACCTTCCTTAAGAGAAAGGAGCAAAGTGAAAAAAGATTTGTATTGATAATATTTTAAATTACAGGAAAAACGTACTTTTCTTTGATTAAAAGTGGCCCAAGAATGGAATAAAATAAAAGAAATTAATAAACGAATTGTTCCAACGCAAAGGGAAGAAAATACCTTCAACAAGGCGTGAGTTATCTATCACCTTTGTACGCCCACATTGGTGTGAATTTATAGCTTGTTACCTTTCTTACCGATAAAATATCGTGCTCTGGCTCGATAAGCTCGCTTCTTTCTTGGACTCGATGCACATAGAAACTAAAAGTTAATGTTACAGCATATATATGTCCCACTGCTGTTTCCTACTTCTAGGACTGTTTAAGGGCAAGTAAATGTCTGCCGCGCTGCCCCAGTGCGTGCTGGCGAACTTCATATGTTTTCGAAATATTTTTTTCTTATTTCTCAGATATGCAGGTTTTCTCACGAAGTTTTCGTTCACCGCCGACCGTGTATGTCGGGTAAATCGGCACGTTAAATTGTAACTAACAATTTCATTGGTGCCGACGGGGTTCGGACACGGGTTGCTCACGTACTGTGAAACTTACAGCGAACACTTAGCTCCTGACCTAGCACGGCACGGATGCACATCTTAAGTATCCAAATACTTATATTATGTAACTAGCAACCTGCTGTTGCTGTGTTCTTTCCTCTAGGTTGCGTAATGACTCACTCCGAATTTATTTTGGATTTTTTACAATGTCAATATAAAAACTCCACCGCAGGGTTACCTATTGTGTCCAGATTAAGTGATTACATTGCTGCCTATCGCATTCTAGTAACACTGTACGCCATCGTCTCGACAATACAAATAGATTGCGTAAATATGACCTCAAACGGTCCACTCGTTTAAAGGTTACACGATTAGTAACTGACGCATCAACTTTATTTTTTTAAAGAAAAATATACATTCATAAGATCAGTGATCGCATAGGGTACGGATTCTCTTACTTGGCAGAGTTATTCGGAATCCTACGCATAGTTGGCGATATGACGATTTTGTATATACACAAGATTTAAAATACTTAGCAGTGGTAGCTCAAGGGATAAGCGCTCATCGTAAATTGTACAGCATGGTACAGGTCCCGCTGGGATCAATAAAATTTTTAATTGCAATTGCAGAAAAAAGCCACCAAAGAAGGCGATAAATGCGTTGTCACCTTTAAGGTCCACTTTGTCTCTCTGCCTTACATCCTTAATACTGGCTCTTCTTTCAGACCGGAACACGTGCGTGCCACCACTGCTATTTTATGGCAGAAATAGGTAAATAAAATGCCCTTCAAGCATTTTTTATAGAGGAGGGGGCAAACGAGCGTACGGTTCACTTGACGCTAGGTGACTACCGCCGCCCATGAACAATGAACACCCGCAACACCATGGGAATTGCAGGTGCGTTACCGGCCCTTTAGAAAGGAGTAAGCTCTTTTCTTGAAGGTTCCTAGGTTGTATCGGTTCGGAAAAATCGCCAATGGTAAACTATTCCACAGAGATGACGAACGCAGAAGAAAACTCCTTGTGAAACACGCAGAAGTAGACCGCCAAGCATCCGGATGATGTGGATGGCATTAGGAGGTTTGCCGCGTAGTGCGTTTATGAAATTTGGCGGCTGGGATTAATCCGAACAATTCCTTAGAGCACTCCCTGTGAAAGATGCGATAAAATACGCAAAGAGATGCAACGTCTCTTCGCAGCGCCAGTGAATCGGGCCGATCGGAAAGCACTCGGTCGTCGACAACTCGAGCCGCTCTGCGCTAGATGCGGTCAAGTAGAAGGAGCTGGCACTAGGGAGCAGAGATGGGAGCAGTATTCCATGTGTGGTCGAACCTGCGCCTTGTAAAGCTGCAGGCGGTGTGCCGGCATGAAATACTGTCCCGGTCTACCTAACACGCCAAACGTTTTAGAGGCCAATTTGGCCTTCTCTTCCAAGTGGCCACGAAACTGCACGTCACTCGATATGTCAACGCCGAGGATTCCGATACTGACTGAGGCAACCGGGGCAGTGCCTTGAAACTGAGGAGAAAAGACAAAGGGGTTCTTTTTGGCGGTTAATACGCAAACTTGTGTTTTCTGAGGGTTAAACTGGACTTGATTTAGTTGCCCCCAATCCGAGACTTTGTTCAGCAAAGACTCGACTTCAGACACAAGTTTGTCCCGATACTCGGAGACGTTTTCCCGAGAAATATTGGCACGGCTGGTGTACAGAGCATCACCAGTGCCGTGATCTGCATAGCAACTAATGTTGCCGGTTTGCAGCATATCATTGATATACAGAAGAAACAGTGTTGGTGAGAGCCCGCCGCCTTGTGGAACACCAGCATTAATAGGCTTATAATCGGAACTTGCACCGTCTACAACGACCTTGATGCTCCGATTTTAACATTTTAACGATAATGCTGGAGCAATAATCTGACGTAGGTCAGATACCGTCCAAGACTCCAATTTCAAAATTTACATTTATTGTGGTACCGGCGAAAAGTCCTTATCACAGATTCTATACTGCTTTAAATGTTCTTCATTATCATCATCACCATCATTCATAAGTCTCCCAACCCTTCATAAGTCTGCTGGACACAGGCCTCCCCCAGGAATTTCAAATAACTTTGTGGTTATAAACGATACAAGCATACAAGTATTTCTTAGTCTTATTTTAATATTATCGTTGCAGCTATATTTTGCTTGTAGCACGAATGGATCGGCTACTAAAATATTAGCTTAATGCTGCTATGTTTCGGTATGGTGAGTGCAGAGAACCAAAGACCCTTTTTATTGGACACGTGGCAATCCATCTTAGTCCTCAGGGTTCACTACAATCTGCACTTTGATTCTCAATTGAGGGTTAATGTAGACGTAGTCTATGGGCCACAGCATCCACTTGCCATCAAGTGGACTGCGTGCTCGTTTGTCACCCTATTCTATAAAATAAATATAATTAATTAATATACTGTTACTACGGATTCGCTGTGTTGCGGCTACGCAAGAGCCACCACCACATATTATTTCGTGGGATTCGTAAGAAGCGACAGAGAAAAATTAAATAAGAGATGGCCGGCAGCATCTTCCTGATAACGATTCAAAATAGTTGAAAAACTGCCGTAGCCTACCCGCTGCTAAGGATGGCGACTATGAAAAATGGTAGTGGTAATTTGTTGAAAAAGTTTAACAGTAGGCTTTTGACAGAAGTTTCGCTGTCAATAGAATAACACAACAATACATTTCATTTCATTTCATTACATACGTGGTTGAGACATGCTGCAGTTATAATATAGTTATAACGTGAAAGGTCGGCTTGATCGGGGTGGACCCTGCTCTCACAGAATAATTAAATTGCTGCGGTTACGTTTTGTATGGTGAGTGTAGAGAACCGGAAACTCTTTCTACTGGAAATGGGGATCTTACTTATCAAGGGTGATAACGCCTATGCATTTTGATTTTTAATCAAGGATAGATATGTCTGTGTATGATAGATGTCTATATTCCTCAGTATCTACTTTCTATCAGATAGACCGTGTACTCGTTTGTAATCCTTGTACTATATTTTTTGTATACAATATTTAATAAATGCAGTGGTAATAAAGCAATAAATAAAGATGTACTTTTATATTTTATGATTATGCTTTCGTGTTGCCGTATTAGCTATGCTAAACCAGCTCTGGTATACCACATCCCGTCTCTTCCAGGAGAAATGGAGCCACGCGACGTGCTATAAATCTCCTTCGCTGAGAGCGCCGGGCTGCCCGCTGCCCGCACTTTGATGCGGTTTTTGGATTTCCTCCGGGATTTTATAATATTTCTGTTTTATATCTGGACAAGATTTGAATATATTTCTTTAAATTATAAAAAAAGAAAGAACTTAATATTTACATACCGTAGTATGTATTATCTTGCATTTATCTTATTTAATATATTTTATGTATATTTAATATACTATAAGGCAAGATTCGTGATAGTTCCCAGCTGAGATGTGTAATCACATGGATCAATCTGTATCTATCTCTCACGGTTATGGCACTTGTTACTTGTAGTTATCTAGGCCCTTTCGGTAATAAATGTTCATTGGAAATGCGATTGCTTATTGCAGGTAAAGCCTCTTATACTGTAGATATTGAAAACAAAATATTATAAAATATTAAATATATTTAATAGCACAATTAGTCAGATATAAATTATAATATAGCCCCCACAACTCCATCAAATTTTCGCTTTATTCAACCGATACAGCATTTTCTAAATGCAGTTTTTCTTACAAGGTAGACAACAACAAACTGTCGGGGACGGCGTTGTCACCAGCACTATTCTCTAACTTAAACAATATAATAATCTAACCTTTTGTACTTTGTACATAAACTTATATTTTGCTGTCCATGTTTTATTTGCCCACCCAAACATAATGATCCAGGTCGAAGGATGCAGTCCCCGCTACCACCGCCGTCTTCTCTGTATTCTCAAAATACAATATCGATACAATGACGCAAAAAAAATTATATAGGTTTTTATGTTTGTACAAAAAAATGTTGCATTGTATAAAAACTGTTATTGTACTTTTTAATAAACTCTAATTATCTCGATGATGTATTGAGCTGGGATAGTTCAAACGGTTAGCGCTCGCTGTAAATTTCACAGAATGCGAGCAAACCGTGTTCGATCCCCGCCCGCATCAATGAAATTATTAATCGCAATTTTAAGTACTAATTTACCACGTGCTTGATGGTGAAGGTAAAAATCGCGAGGAAACCGGCGTATCTAAGAAATAAGAAAAAAATATTTCGAAGATATGTGTAGCTTGCCAACACACATTGGGGACACGCGGCGGACACTTCCTTGTCATAAAACCCTTTCAGAAATGAGATGAGGCCAGCAGTGGGACGTATATAGGCTGTAACTTTTTAATTTGAAAATTTAATGTAAGTGGATCATTAAACAGTGGAAATAGGCCGGCCATGTTGTTCGAAAACCCAATCAATGGGGAAGAAATGTTCTCGAGTGGCAGACTCTCAGCAAGCGAAGAGTTGGGCAACCCCCGCTAGATGGAGTGAAGACCTGATGATACAAGCAGGTAGTCGACGGATGCGGATTACTCAGGACCGTATTTTGAAGCAAATTATGGTAAGGATCTATGGTAAGTTCAGCAAGGGACTTGTAGCGATAGGCTAGGCTAGTTTTTTATTTTTATAAAACTGCCGTTTCATTGAACTGCGGTAACTTTACTTCTTTTTTGTCGTTCGTTTCTTTTGTATCTGTAAGTTTCCTTTTTGTTATATATATGACCATGGGGTGAAAATTCGCTGGGCTTCATTGTGCGTGAACAGCAGTTAATTAATAAGTCGTAATAGTTGCGAAGAAAAAGCTCTTAAAAGAGTAGCTCATGTTGCCGGCACTATCTAGAACTCTTAATTTAATTCATTACACAGATGTCCGAAAAAGTTGGTTGTTACTCTTAATTTACTTCCGGTGCTTGTTCTATTAAAACGCGCACGAGAAACTCACAATCAGACTTAGTTAAGGAACTTGGCGCTAATGTTGAAAATTAACTTCAATTTTCTTTCTATTCATATTTTACCCACTATCTCATATTCGCCCCGGTACCACACGGACAGTCCAATTAATATTGTACACCTGTTACAAGTTATCGCGTTAATCGTACTAATTCGCTATCGATCGTACGATTAAACGATGAGATTTCATCGTACGATGAAAAGATCGTGCGATGATCCAACAGGTGTCCAAATAGATCGCGCGATATCCATCGCACAATGATGTGATGTCGCCGCGCCATTAACGTGACGGCGCCATTTCACAAATGGCTGTGTACAAATATGCACTATTTTGTACTCTCTTAGGTCTCTTAAGTCTCTACTCGTCTCTGACTCGACTCACCGGTGCCCTTGCGTTGCTGCGCCCGCGCGATGACGTGTGACCAATTGGAACACGCATAAGAGATTTGTAGCTTTGATTGCACGATCGTATGATCAAACTTATCGTACGACGACGAATATTACTTCAATTAGGACACTCTAAAGCAATGTATACGTTTAATATCGTCGTGCGACGAAATTGCGTCGTTTGCGTACGATCGTACGATAATTGCCAATTACACCTCACAGGTGACAACGCATTTTAATTTTGAATTTTAATCGAGGACAGACGTAGGTGTCGATAGGCTACAGCATCTTCATGTTGACTGTATACCCTTTTGCCATCCTTATTCTTTATAAATATTGTAATTAAAAGGATCTCTCTTCATTTCAGATTCTGATTATAAATAAATTTAAAATCTACATCAAAACAAACAAAAAACGAATATTTCGTGTATATTTGGTTATAATTAATGAATAACAGGAAACCCGGTCGGTAATCACCACTCAATTTAAATTCTCACGAAAAGGATTCCACGAAATCCCGTGACATGAGCTGTGAGTCCATTTTTTGTGCTAGATTCACACGGAAAGATACGGATCCCGTGTGAAATTGGGCATGGTGGAAACAACACGTACCTCTGATACTACGCCCCGTAGCTTATGTATCAGCTTTATAATGAGTTTTGGGATACATTAAACGGGTTTGATTATTTACTCACAACTTACGATTGCGTAATCATAATTACAAGCAAAGGAAGACACTTGAAATCGAATACTGGAGTGAGACATGCTTGCTTTAAGTATCAAGTTGTTAAAGCAAAACTTAAGCGTTTAAAGAAAGGAAAAGTAAACTTTACTGAACTTAAAATAATAAAATAATTTCCACATAACAGCTATTTAAGTATTAAAACTCTGATTTCAGAAGACACGTTAATATAAGGAAATTATTTTAATCTTTCTTGACTTTTGAAATCGGCTTGTACTTTTTATACAATAATTAATTTTTAACCTTATTAGTGAATTTGGGAATATCAAGCTCAAGGTTCCAACGAGAATACGTATACTAAGAACTTATTTTATTTTTCATCCCTAGAGTTCATTAAAATAAAGTTAAACGCTATTTGTAAACGAAATAAAGATTTGTGTAATAAAATAAGGTAAGAATTTTCTGTTCTTATGTTAGGAATTTTCTAAGCAAATAACTATGTAAATTAATTACGTGCACTTTATTACTAAATCCAAAGGAGATGAACGAAATTGGGTGTTTGACATCGTTCCGAACAGTTATACTAAAATATGTAGGTGAATTTAAAAACTTCACAATTTACAAATCATAAAACTTAAATTAAAATAAAACCCCAGGTTCTGCAAGATAATGATTTATTGACATACTTATCAAATATTTGAATCTTCAAAATAAGACATAATTTAACTTTGTTCACGCCGGGCCCAAACTTGTATAATATCAAGTTGATCTCCTTTTAAAATGTATGTAAATAGAACACAAATGCGTCAGGATAGCGCGTCAAAGACAGCGCGATAGACTCTTCCCCGTTCTAAGAAAACCCTCTCAGAAATATGAGTATGCATAGGCATTCATAGGTATTGACGCAGATAGGGCCACGTATTGAACTTTTTACTCTATTTGCACTTTTAAATAGGCGTTATTAAAACAACCTGGGATGTGGAAGTGAAAAAAATCGATGTTAATCTTATCGATATTTTAAAATAGTATCGATTATATCATATATTAGATATATCAACGCAACCTTGCCTGCGTGCGTGTGTGTGCGTGTGTGTATGTGTGTTTTAATTTATTTTAATAAGCAATGACTTGTATTACTGAATGATTTTTAATCGATTATCCGTCTCGTAGTATGCCAACTTAATAATACTGAAACCCAAACTTAATTTACACTTTATTTGTTATAACAAAAGTTGTAATTTGATGTTATTATGCGTAAAAAGATCAAAAAAGACAACAAATAAGGTTATTACGTAGAAGCAAAACAACGCAATTTGCGACCATTTGCGCAATTGGAATAAATTACTTGCAGAAACGAATTTTTGTCCTCACGTTATGTCATGCAGTTTACAAGCTTAATATACAGTAACCTATTTAATGTAGTGATGCGTATATAAATAGGCAAAATATAAGCCGTAAAAGTCTGATGTCCAAAATCGTACATACATATATAAATTCTCACTATTCTGACAACCCTGTATTGCTTCTTTCACAACCATATGTCTACGCATACGAGTACATGCTTGTTGGTTAAGCGTACTCTTAATTTGGCCTATCTTCAATATATCACCAATTTCGTTGATAAACTTTTATCTAAGGCATTGATTACTGACTCTCCGCCACTCATTTGTTTTAAAATAATTGCAACAGTAAAGTATAAGCTGTCTTATATAACTGTCGGGGATTGTGGATATTTGTACGGGACTCTACTAGTCTACGTCTATTATCATGTTCAGTTTTAACTGATTTTTATCTCTTTTCGTACCGAGCTTTTTTGCAGCATACCACACAGTGACCTTCAAGAAAAGAGCTTACTCCTTTCTAAAGACCCGGTAACGCACCTGCGAGTCCCCCGGTGTTGCGGTTGTTCATGGGTGGCGTTAGTCACTTAACATCAGGTGAACCGCATGCTCGTTTGCCCCCTCTTCTATAAAAAAATCCATAATTTCTGCACCAGTCACAGATAGCCTGAAGATCTAGATTTAAAATTTCGATCACAGAATTAACCTCTGCTGGATCAATTCGAGCGCATAGCTGTAAATTGATAACATACAGATGGTGGGAGCATTTGAAATTTACAGTTATGATATATATAAAAATAAAAAATAATAAAGGAGAAAGAATTCCGTCTTGTGGAACGCCAGTAGTAAGATTAGATCGATCGAAAAAAGACTGTTGATTGACTTGAACTCTTTGCTGGCGACCACGATAATATAAGATATAAGATAAAGATATGTTGATAATCCATCCCAAACTAACGAAGAAAAACCCGTGCAGTTACAGAAAGCAAGAATAATGTCGTAATAAACTGTACAGAAAGCATTGGAGAAATCAATTAATTCGAGAACTGCTAATTTTGATTCCTCCATACCCTCTCGTAATTCATCAAGAAGTTCAAGGAGAGCTGTGGTTGTATTATGTCCAGGACGGAAACCCGATTGTAAGGGACTAAGAAGATTGTTTTTATATATGTAGCTGGATAGCTGTTTGTGTGCATCTGATTCCAAAATGTTTGAAAGAAAGGGAATTAGATATATTGGTCGAAAATGGTTAACAGAACTGGAATTATTTAAAGTGGAAAGAAAAATACTTTACGCCAAAAGGATAGAAAAACCCCAGTAGAAACAGAAAAATTGATGATGTGGGTAAAGATTGGGAATAGCCATATTTCTACTTACATCATCATAGCCGTTGCTTTAGATTTAATGGGGAAAACAATTTTACGAACATCTTCATCAAAGCAGAGCAGTTTGCGTCAATTTCGGGAAGTGATGACATCAGAGAAATAGTTCTATGTTTGGTGGAATTAGCGACAATAGGTGCCGAGTAGAAGTGCTTATTAAGATCATTGAGAGATATTAACCCAATATCAAGCCAATTCTTTTGTTTACCTAACCTAATAGAATTGAGAAGTTCCAAGTCCCGGCTGACGAAGGTATTGATAAAATGGAGCTAGCAAACCCAGGTTATAAGACACCAAATAAAATAGATCTTCTTAAAGGGAATCTTGTGGCTCGACAATAGCTTAATCCACGTCATCGGGTAGGACGAAGTGTTAATATTTCAGTCACAACCAAATCACACATAACAACGTTTCATAATGTAGACTCAGTAATAAAGACGATGACTTACTCAAGAAGTTTTGGAAAATTTGAGTCGGATACAAAACTTAAATATTCATTCAAAGAAGAGGAAATAAAATGTGAAGAGTTTTGTGCTAAAACTACTTACCGTGATACTGATGGAAGATTTGTAGTTAGTTTACCTTTTAGAAGCAAAGACCCGAGCTGTAAATATGGAAATTCAAATGATGTAGCTGTAGAAAGATTTTAGGCATTAGAAAATAAGTTAAATAAAATAAGAGTTTTGAAAATAAACATAAACAAATTATAAATTAATACTTACAGTCAAATAAAACATATGGAGAAGGTTCAAAAACCAGATGTTTATAAAAATATAGGAATGTTACTGCATCACACTATAGTATGGGATTATAAAGTCACTACAAAACTCAAAGTAGTTTTTGATGCGTCCTGTAAAGGAAGAGATAGAGTATCATTAAATGATACATTAATGGTAGCTCCGACTCTGCAAGCTGATCTCAGACATACTCCAATTATTCTACGCTGAAGACAACATCGTATTTGCATGGTAGCTGATATAGTAAAAATGTATCGGTAGGTAAACAATTCAGATGCTAATCATCAAAAATGGTTACGGCTAGATGATCCATCTTCTGAAATTATCGATTACCGTCTTTTGCGATTAACTTTTGGCACAAACTGTGCACCATAGTTGACAGTAAGATCTTTGCAATAAGCAGCTCGCGACAAAATTGATAAGGATAAATTTTCCAGCAAACTTGTGATAAAATATTAAACGATTTTTATACGTATAGATGATCTGATAACCGGTTGTGAAAATGTGATGTGATGAGCTGACTTTGAGTTAAAAAAATTAAGAGTAGTGATAATTGTTTGCGATGAATGATGAAAAGAAAGAAATCGTAGATCTTCTCAAAGATTAATTAGTCGGAATTTACAGTTTTATAATTATATTACTCTTGGTGTTGTGCTTGTATCTTGTTAGGTCGGAAGTAAAAATGGGAATGTGAAAACGAATATAAGTGTCGGGTATGGGGAATGACGTTGTAAGTATTTGTGTAATGTGATTGGTTGAATGTATGGTAATGTATGAACTCTATACAATAAGCATAATATTAAGCTCCTTATATTAATGTAATAGGATCGACTGTCGACTATCTGGCGTCGACAATAATGTATTAAAGGGAATATTTAAAAGATAAGGAAAGAAAATAGGATAAGAGGAAGATATAGAACTACAAAAAATGGATGAAGTAATGAAAATATTAGGACTTATCTGTAAGCGTAGAACAGATGTTTTTTAACACATCGTATTTTTACCGAAGCTTAGGAAACCAATTATAAAGAGACACATGATTTCAGATATTTTATGTTGATTTGATCCTTTGGGCATCGTCGTGCCTTGTGTTACGTTGACTAAAGTTATGATTGAAAAACTTTGGCTTGTAGACATAGATTGAGATCATGAAGTTCCGAAACATTTCGCCTTAATTTGACTTCGGTATCTAGATGGCTAAGTACTAATTCAAGAGAAACTAAACGTGAATTACCTTAGGATTTTATGATGCTTCTCAAATGGCATATGCAGCAGTCATACATCTTAACCGACTCCTTGCGCTGCATTTATGTATCTCTCGTTACTGCGAAAACAAAGGTAGTACCTATTAAACAAGTGTCCTTACCAATATTGGAATTGTGTGGAGCCGTGCTTCTTAGTTGACTGATTTCAGAAGTGAGACAAGTCATGAAAATTGACAAATCTTATTGGCACGCTTGGTTTGATTCGACTGTAGTTCTCATGGCAGAGTAACCACTCAAGTCATTGGAAGATGTTCATTGCCAAATGCGACTTTTCCCATCGGTAAGCTGATTCTAGCTCTTCAACCCCCAGCTAAAACGATTGACAATGCTAGCGCGGTTCGCGTGACGAGTCATCGCTAATTTAGCTAACAAATTTCATTACATGGAATATGTCTTGCTTTTATTTTTTAATAAAAATGGTTATAAATTTCAATATAATACATGTTTCTGTTTATTTATTATGTTAAATTACTTGTTTTAGTGGTTTTACTTCATTACAAAAAGACTTTATTGTATTTTGATAACAAAAAACGGGTATATACCAAGCGGATGTCGGCAGCGTGAAAATCACTATT
>DWHP01002422.1:0-14485 GCA_018247895.1 Parnassius honrathi
AGAATGCCTTTAGGCATTAAGTCCGCCATTTTGTACATTCTGTTATATGTGCAAATAAAGCTTAAATAAATAAAAAATAAATAAATAAAGTATTGCTAAATTTTCATCTAATGCGGATAAAAATCTTGATTTCAATGCTCTTACACATTACGATAGACTTAGACCATTCAACCCAAAAGACGATAGATGGCCAGAATTATAAGGGGTTATAATTTTTTTCCATCACGACGGCGGAACCGCCAAGTAAAAACGCTAAGTCTGTAGATACACTAATTAACATCATCATTCGCGTACTAACTGCGTACGACGTAAGTTATGCAGATGTTTACATTAGCATTAATATATGCGGCCGCTGGTTTCTTTGTTCATAGCCGTGTTTTAAGCGTAGATAAAACATTGGAGTGTTATGGAGATTGTGTGACAAGCAAAACAAGTTAAAAATAAATAATAATTGATATTACCACGAAAACTGACGTATGTTTATCTCTTATACCTAATGTTTAAAATAAGAAGCATTCTTCTACAACCAACAAGCAACAATGAGATGCAAAACGCATTCATTAACGCCTTGGACGCTTGGCCAGACACACACGACGCAATTAGCCGGCCATTGTACAACCGAGCTCTCAATTTATTAAGTGGACGAATTCAATTGGAGGCTACTGTGAAAAAATTAAGCACGGGAATATGAATACCCAATTAATGGTCGCATATACGGCTTGCAAATGTGACTTTACTTTTAATTAACGACGCTTCTGGCGTTCGCAGACTCTATAAACCAATGTACATTGTGATATTTCAAACGTCGCTCGCGTAACCGGCATTATTGCCGAATATACGTATTAGAATCACAGCACGAATACCTCGACTCAAGGCATTCGCAGCACGAATAGAGGACGGATGACGCTGTCACAGATAGCGAGCTTAAAATAACAGAACATACGTAATAATGCTGTTTTATTCTGTAAGGTATTAGTATAGAGACCTTTCATTTTCTTATATGTTAAAATTGACAAGAAAAAGCAGATTTCAAATAAACTCGAGTCGGTGTTAAATCATCGCGTACAGCAAAATTAAAGCGCCGACTTTAGAATGCAAAATATATAATTTAAAATCATATTTTTTTAAATTATTTTTCTATCCTTTTGAGTAAATAATGAGATATCAAATGTTAAAAATTTCATTCCTATTTTATTTAAGGGTGAAATTTTTTTCTCCAAATTTATATGGGGCCATGCCCCGACCATCCCTATAAGCTATTTAATAAAAGAAATCATCAAAATCGGTCTACAATCGACGAAGATATTGCGTCTCGATCGCATCACGTACATACAAAAATACATACTATCGAATTGGGAAACGCCTACTTTTTTGACGTCCGTAAACAAAAGAACCATTTTATAATATAATAAATTTTTCCCTAAGTAATCAGACCAATTATATCAGTATGTTTAAGTGACCGCGCCATGATAAACGACTGACATTGCATGTATACAGTTAATCGGGTTAACCCCAGTATTTAGCGTGATAGAGAATTGCGTTAAGCTGATAACTGAAATGAATAAATAAATGTTGGAAGTAGTAACTTCAAATGAAAAATTACGAATTATCAGCTGTGGTAATTCTTCCATAAAGGTTCTCGGAAACGGTCAACAGGGATTCTTAATTTTAGGTGATTGCAGTTTTAAATGATGGGCGGCTGAGGATGTGCTCACGCCTTAGTTGATTGCTGAACTGTGTTAAGAATTGCCATCAATCAAAAATTTTTCTCATTTGCAGGACACTAACATCACATTAATTGCATAAACTATCACACTGTTCGCATCAATGAGTGTCGTTCACTTAGATATTGACAATCGCAATTGGTCATTTCAAGGAGCTATTTACATTCATAAACATATAATACCGACGAGACAGACTTCTCCTGGATCGAATTTCGGTCACGGCGACCCCGCCCCTGCAGAGACTAGCCATCTGCGTACGACAGGATTTCAGTGCCCGAGTATATGCGGAAGCACTCTCTATTTCCTCACTCTCATCCTTCACGACAGCATTCCGATACGAGCGGAGAGAAGTCAGGCGTAGAAACAATGGCTTTACGTGCTTTCTGAGGCACGAGGATAAGAGATCGCAAACTTTCTGACTCCGGGCTGCCACTAAGAATTTAGTGACAGAAAAACTTGATAACTGAAGTTTTTTGACCCGAACCAGGATTCGATCCCGGTGCCTCATGAGCGGCCGTGTAAACACTAAACTAACATGGCAGTTGAAACTAATCCAATAGTAAATTTTTTATAGAAAAGTCGGTAGGTACATGGATTGATGTTACAAACCCATTTTAGCAGATCATCCTCTAGACTCACCTGTAACAAAAAACAAAACATAAATTAACATTGCGCACTCATGACGTTATCCTGAATAAAAACTTATAACATGAGTGGGAAAGAGTTACACTAGCACTAGCACGGTACTGTGATTAATGATCTTAATTATTATATAGGGGTTAATAAGGTGAGGCAATATTCAAACGCCAATAAGAACAAGTACATTATGAGATCTAACTAAGAACATGGGAGCTAGAAATCTTTTCTCAAGCTCTGTATACGAGAATAGCAACGTTTTATCTAACAAAATCTTCCAAAAAATAAAATAAAATATAAAAATGTTGACCCAAGTGAATGTAAGACACGTGTCGCAAGTCTTGAGGGGTGTTGTCGATGCGTAGGCTTCGGTCAATAAACTACGCCCACCACTGTGGTCGTCTTTGCCGCTGGAATTTTTAGTACAGATTAATGTGAACAAAAACCACTTGGATAAAGGCTCGTCTTATTAACAAGCAAAACATAAATTATAATACCGTATTTAAATACTAATTTATTTTTTACTACCTATCAAAATTCACAGCTGAACCGCCTCATATAGTCTTATTCGGGTATAATAAAAAAAATATAAATATTTTTTTAAAACAAGACAAAAATAAAATCACATACAAACACATTGGTAAAATATGAAATATTTTCAGAGCTGTTGCTGGCAATTGATTGTCACAACAGATTGCGCACGCATCATACTGCTGTGCCTGTGATCACAATAAAAATCGTGTTTGAATATAACTTTAGTATCCCTTATAGTTATTCAATAGAAGCCACTTCGTAATGTAATAATATGCCTATAAAATAATAATAAAATATAAATTTATACACAATGTAGTAATGAGATGTAAGAATTTGGTTGCAGCATCAACAAATAGTTACAACGGCTCATTAATGTAATTACGTTTTGATTACACATGTCGAATCATTATAATTATAAATTCGATTCGTCACTATGAATATTTTATTAACGCGCGTACCACTCAACATATTGCAACACTTCTTTAAATTACGTATTAAAATAGTGCTGCGCGTCTTGCTGTTTGAAATTCTCATCTCACATACGTTTGATTGCTAAGTTTGCTTCGCGTGTGACAGAATAAGAGAATCCGTTTTAAGAGGTGGATTATATATAATGATATTTTTGTCACAACCAACGGCAATTTCAAATATACAAATCTTCTGATGCGCGATCTCCAATTGTTAAGCATGGCGATTAAAAGTACTATTGGCCCCGAAAGGTAACATTTGCTAACATTACTTCGTGAGAATATGTACAATTTTGTAATTTAGTATAAATGAAATATTAAATTTAACCTGATTGCAAGAAAACGTGTTTTATATATAAAATTGTTTTATAATTTTTTTTGAAGAAAATAATTGTTCCATAATAATATAATCATGGTCAAAGAATTTATTAAACTATATTTTGTTGGTAACTTGTAAATTAAAAAACTAAACGAAATACTATGATTATATAAATGTGTAAGTGATTTTATATACATGTATAACAACGTCGAAACAGGTAAATTTGCTTACATTTCTCTAATTTCTAATCACAGCCGGTGCTCACGCGATGCGACAAAGTGCCAATCTTGGTGCAGCAGTACCAGTGGAAGGAGTGCCCACAACACCTCCACCTCCACATTCGAAAATTGTGATTTGTGTTTTTGCTCAAACGTTGGCTTCAACTGAGATTGGAACTCAAGACCAATATCTTAATACACTTATAATAACCACTAGACCTCGGCCACACACTTACAAGTAATATTTTGCATTTAATAAATAATTCAACATTTGATTACTGTAAATGGACTTTTAAAGTTAGCTAAATCGTATGCGATCCAACGTTTGTACAGGCAGTCTTCACACATCCTCAAAATAGGTGCTTTCAAAAAAATGCAGGATTCTCACAAAGTTTTTTTCATCGCCGTCATCGCCACCAAGTTTTTTTCAGCGCCTGGTAAATTAGGACCTAAAATCGCGATTTACAATTTCATTCGCGCCGGTGGGGATTACACTTGGTTTACTCTACTCTAGAATCCGCGGTTCATTCAAATCGAATTTATTCTTTAAATATGTGCATAGAAGTAGCAGCTGCATAAACAATTCGTAACTTCTCCGATATGCATCGTTACTAACGAATTCAGAATAACGCCGCATGGCGTTGAGGCACCGGTAGTGCACACGGTAATATAAATTCCTATATCGAATAGCCCACGGACTGCCAAGATTAATTGATTTGATCCCCTGAGGAAATTAATTGCGTGTTATATACTGTAAATATTCTTTAACGGTACCTATCTACACGAGGTTACACCGCGAATTTGTAATTGAATATGCAAAGCATAATGTTAAACATTCATTGTTAAATATATTTCTAATATCCATAGGCAAATCAAAGAAAGCAATATGAATGTAACATTGCTCAATTAATAATCACTAAGAGCCGTTTTTTTCAAACGTCAGATAAATGTTACCTATCAAATAAATTATAACCTGACTAGATATAAAAGTGATGATCAAAAGAACATTTTTTTATAGCATAGGGTGACAAACGAGCACACAGTCCACCTGATGGTAAGTGGTTACTGTGGCCCATAGACATCTACACCTATGCTCGATTATTAATCAAAATGCAGATGCGTTGTCACCCGTGAGGACTAAGATGGAACGCTTCGTATCCAGCAAAAAGGGTCTCCGGTTCCCTACACTCACCACTCGAAACACAGCAGCATTAAGCTGTTATGTTACGCTGACGTTCTGTGTTCCCTTGTCCGACCTTCTCCGTTAACTTTACCTCGTTATTTTTAAATTACATGCTGGCTTTTGATGCAGTTTTCACCATCATTTAGAAAATTAATTAGAATAATTTACGTGGAAATAGTAAAAATTATAGATTTTTGTTATCAAGTCGTAAAAAAAGAAATATACAGGGATTTTTACAGAGTAGCTTAATTTTCACATTAAGTTCAAATATATAAATAATGATATTGCAGTTTTATGAAAAATACGAGTAAATAAGGCGTCTACTTTTATTTGAAATTATCACGAATTTAATCTGATAATATGGGCAACAACGTTTTTGCCTACCGATGAACCTTACGCATTACTTAAAGCCTTACATAAAAAAGACAGAATGTTAGTGATTATTTTTAATTAATTTTCTTCACCATTTGCCTTTTGCAAATTTGGCCGGTTATTACAAAATAACCGAGAAATAGCAATTAAAATACAAAAAACAAACAAAAAAGAATACTATAAGCACTTAGTTCTACTTTATAAACGTGGCAGTTGTAAACGTGTGACAACTCGGGATATATTGCAAAAATGTTAGGCAGAATCATCTATCACCGTACATTAAATTGTTATGCTAAATTGCACGTTTATGAAACAGAGACAGGTGACCGTCACTATTATTTTTTTAAATCTGATTTAATGAAGTTGACTCAACATTTATTAAGCCACCAAATCCTAAAGCTCCATATTTAAGTTACTTACTTCAAACCAATATACATGAATAAATATTAAAACTTTTTTTTAATTTACCAGATTAAGTTATTTACCAAAAATTAAATTAATACGAATTCTACGGTTATTCTTCCGAAGCAATATCGGCATACAAAATTGTAATACTTGTAAAAATTAAAAGAAAATTAAGCTGTTTTTATGAATATTAAGGAATTACAAAACTGTAAGCAAATGTACACTTAAACAATCGAGCTTAGTTATTTAATATGGAAGTAATTAAAACTCGCAATCCGAGTGCAGGTGTTCGCCTCATAGAGAATAAACAACCGCTGGAAGCGTAGTAGTTACAATTCATTAGACCTGCGAATAAAGACGTCCAGCTCACGGTATCTTATGTCTCCCGGGCGACTCACATAAAGTATTATTGTAAGACGATAAAGTATCTGTTATTGAGCAGGCAATAAGCGCCGAAGCATTTACATAAATGTCCATTTAACTTAGCGACCGACGTCTCTCTGTGCCGTGTTAGGAAGAATTCACAATATAAAAACGAATAATATTTGAGATCTAGATTAGATTTAGGTTAAGTGACAATAATTAATAAACCTTTTCATTTTTACTCGTTTCGCAGTATGATAATAGTACACTGTAGCAAAATAAAGAAAGATTTCGCACTCTTGTCTCTAATTACTTTTATATTATACTTATTAAAAAAACTATAATGTAAGAATATATATTTTATTGCACATTAAAAATAAATAGCTATGTTAGTACATAGTTATAGGCCTTTCCTGGCATTTTAAAGTAAATTTTAAATGAGCTTAAGATCCAGCACGCTGCACCAATGACTTTTGGTGGATTTCTCATGTGCTCAAGCTCAAATAATTAAACTTACATAGATATATAAATCATGGGTCTTACTTTTGTTTTTTTTTAACATTTAAACGAAAGAAGTCAGCAGCCTAAGTCACCCAAGTTTTAATACAAAATCCGTGAAACGTGTTTTTACCGTATGCGTATTCCCTTGCAGACGTCTCCGGTGGTCGGCGTTGTATTCACGGCCACGACCCGCGGTGCGACGTCGTAAATTAATATAGAGAGCATTCATTCATGTCTACGCTACGCTATAAACTAATAACTGTGATGTTAGAAATAGAACGAATACAGAGGCACGCAAACGAATATCAAAACATCGTAATAGACAGACCCATATCAACTGGCGGACTCTCCAATATTATGGGTGGCAAAAACATTTTAAGAGTCCATTATATAAAATACTATGGGTGGCAAAAACATTTTAAGAGTCCATTATATAAAAAAAAAGTTTTACATATGCAAGCTAAGGTCTCTATTTACCTGCATGTGTTTGAAAAAAGGATACAGAATTGGTTGTTGTCTTATTTAAAAATCATATTCAGTCTTGCTTAAAAGACATTCACATTGTTCTAATTACAAAAATTGAAGAGACGGAGGCATATTATTTGCTGTACGCGTGAGAAACGACGAAGCACAAACCGTTTGGTTCGAATGCATGGTACGTCCACAAAATGAAGATGCATACATGCCGATGATCTAGTTATCCGATGGCATAAGCGAGAGTTGATATTAAATTATGTAACTTACGGACAGGTAAGACTGTAGTGAAGCACTTGCTAAGTACATAAATAAACATTATTCAGTGACAGCTCTTTATTTGGTTAGATCTTTTATATACAACTCGTAAAAGTTGTGACCTAAAGAAGGATTAAGAAAGGTATGCTTCAGGGGTTTGGTCACGTAGAAAGAATGAATGAGGAAAAAGTGACAAAGCAAATTTATGTTGCAAAAGTGAACGGAAGAGTCGGAAAGGGACGTCCTAAGCGAAAGTTTATCGACCAAATTGGCGATATATTGAAAATGGGCCAAATTAAGAGTACCCTTAACCGACGAGCATGTACGCGTAGGTATATGGATGTGGAGGAGGCGAAAGAGTTGTGTCAGGATCGTGCCAAACGGAAGTCTGTAGTTTCTGCCTACCCCTCTGGGGACAAGCGTGAGTGTTTATGTTATTATGTTGTCTCGTAAAAGTTTACTACAGGATATACGGCCTCTCCCGTTTTATGGCGAATCTTAATCGTCACGCTTGGTAGGCGAATTGTCGGTCACGGTTCGAGACGTTTTACTCCTTTGACCTTGGTAGGTACCCGTTTGCTTATCCGTGCGTATTTTACGTTTAGGATAATCTAACATTACTGTTATTTTCCATAGTTGCCTATTTCTTGGCGATGTGGGTAGCTGGATTCACTTACGCCTGTGATCACCGGACATTGTACTTACAATATCTACGTCCAAATATTTTTACAGCCCTACGATGTAGGGGTACCAGTTAAGGTTTGCATTGGAATCAGCACGTGCAGGAAAGACTATTAAATGTTTTTACGATGATAAGTTTCGGACATGATGTTAGTTCCAATAATTAACCCCAAAGAGAGTTTTATATACTTATTAGTATTTTAAGCACTTTCTCTGAGCACTTTCTATGGCTTTGTACTATCGTTTATTTAATAGTGCTATAGAAAAAATACAACGTTATTATATTTTTGTACTCAACCAAGTCCAAAAAATGCATTTTGACAGGTGTACATTTTTTGGAATAGGCATTCCAACTGAAAAATCAGTAACTACAACATTCGATTCTCAAGAGAGATCGATATATATTCTTTAGGGTTGGTAAATATTTTCAGTTTAATAGAGGAGGAATAAGGAGAATAACTTAGAAAAGACCCCTCAAAACAAACTGTATGGCTTTCTTCCTATATATTGCTCACTGTTAATAGTTAGGTACATAAATTAAAGAGTGCACTAGAATAAAAATAAAATTTATTTAATCACCTACTACGGCCAGTTAAGCAGAAGTAAGTCTCATCGGTGATTACATTTATTATTATTTGATTTTCTATAATAATGCATTCAATGCAAGTATCTCTTTCATAGTCATCCACAAGAATTTTCTTTACTTTCTCCACCACATTGGCACAGTAATCTCTCGTGAAGTAGTTGTACTTTCAGCAAATCCTCCTCCGGTGGATCCAGCATAATGTGGTTGGAGTTTAGCCATGTTTCACCAATGAATATAACGTTATCCCAATTGTTTATATTTTTAATTTTTTTCTGGTATCGGAAGCCAATTCCATGTAAAATTGTTATTCTTTGAATTCACATCTCTAAATAATTATTTTGCATGTGTCAATTTTTTTGTATCGGAAGCCAATTCCTTCTCAACTGTTTACTGCTATTATATGAATGAGTTTACTACTATTGCATCTTATAAACTTACTCGTAATTTCGTTTTCGCCATATTGAGATTCACAGAAATTATTAAAAAAATAGACTTGTTGATTTATGAATATGATTCACAATATAATTTATGCAACTCTAAAAATAAAAATATAAATATAAAAAAATAACAATTTTAAAAAAATATAAACGTTCGATTATGTGAATATTTTTACTGATTATTCGCATTAGCATTAATTTTAATCATCCAAACCACAGAAATCTAAAGATTTCTGTGACCCAAACACTACGGTGAGGTGCATAACAACATATCATTGAAACAACGTCAAGCATAAAAGTTGATTCTGATTAACGTTTTTATATTTTGCTTTGTGTGAAAGATTCAAATTTAAAATAGTGATAAATAATTATACATGTTGTAATAAAATATAGATAACTTCATAACTCTCTGTATTTACCCTAAAGGTTATTTTAAATCGCCTGAGTACGGTTGTGCAAAGTTATTGCAGAATGATTAATGTGAAACGTCAAAAAGTATTAGTAAAAGTATAAATCTTAGATTTGCTTGAGTATAAATATCTCACTTGCCTTGTGTTCGAATATCATGAGGTAATTTGTATAATACCTTTTTACCAGCTTTTTTTAAAAAAAATTAACTGTTTAATGGGTACGGCCAGTACGTCACGCACTGACGAAGAGACCCCAAACAATTGCAGTAATTTCAAATAATGGAATAGATTAGTGGGCTCGATTTCTTCGGCGATTGGACGAATGGATCCGCGACTATATTGCCAATTAGAGCTCATTGTGCCCTGATTTAGTAATATGCATCATACTTGAGAGTTTTATTAGATTTGATCTCGCGTTTTTTCTTGCAATTTTCTAAAATGTTCACAAGGCCATTTTCTTATAATAATGTTACCGCTAATATACTGTGTGGTCGATGGTGAAGAAGAACATTAATATTAAATTACTGTATCTAAGTTATAAAATATATTGCTTGATCAAAACACTCTTCTTATATTATTTTTTTTAAAAATTGGAAAAAGTGGTAAATTTTTTTACACGCATATCATTTATTAATGATTGACAAGACATACAAATAGTTTTATTTAATGAAAGAGTGAAGAATAACCCACAATAATTGGAACAAAACATCTTGTTCCATTAATCCACATATATCTTCCACAAACAACACAAAACCTTTGTTCAATTTTCTGTCTATAACGCAAAAAAGAACATAAACTAAATAAAATGTCAAATACATTAAAACGTTACAACCTTTTCTCATTCTTACGGACTAAACGTGTCTTCTTTATTTGGTAGAAATACTTATTTTCTAACAGATATGGAAATCGAATTGCCTCGCGGTGACTCGTCGCTTTGTATCAATTACGTGTCTTGATAGCAATAAATTCCCATTTGGTTTATCGCTTCCCTTCGACACCTGTTGTGGAGAACTACCCAAGCGGACTTCCATACAGAAAAGGAGTCCTAGCACCTAGTGACTTTAAATGACTCACTTCCATCCCATTATTCTCTCCTTGTTTCCTTTTAAACCGAGTACTGATCGTAGTATACTCAATCTAAATAAAACGTAAGGGTGATTTCCTCAAGATATTTTCCTACACCGCCGAGCAGAATTTAAAATTTCAATTAGCAATTTAAGTGGTACCAGCAGGGTTCGAACCCGAGTCGCTCTCGTAGTACGCGTCGTAGACGCTCAAAAGCTAAGCGCCTGCTATATTTATTTAAAGCTTATAATGTCAAAATAAAGTGATTTCCATGGTAACACGAAATCGCAGCCAAAGGTAGTAGACCCCGATCCGCGGCATTCACAAACAACGGGTCCCTGTTCGTCCGTCTGAATGGGCCGCCCATTCACATGCGTGAGGCCGGCGTTAAAGACTCCCATTCACGTTGCGACCATTGAGTCGACCCACGCAGATCACACATCGTTTGACCTGGCTGTTAGACGAGTTGCTGCTGTGCTGCCGTGGCAATGTTTACGAAATGAATGCGATATAAATGGAACTGGATGCCTTCGCGTCGAGAATTCTTTGTAGCGCAGTTAACTATATAATACAGTTATGCTCAACTTGACAAGCTTATTTACGGTTTACAATCATCGGACAGAACCGCACAATTTGAAAGAAATTATCTCCTACAGTAATGTATTCACATTGATTTACTTATTCAAATTGTAATTATTAGAACTGTTTTTTTGTTATAATTTAGATCTCCGGTATTGGCCCATTTCGTAATACGTTGGTATTGGGGCGAAGTCTGTCTGCCAAATTTGTGGCTATTACTCCGGTTTAAGCAAACAGAATTTTATTTACAAATTTTAGATTGCAATAATATTGTTTCGGGATCGGAAATCCCAATATTTGAACGTGAAGTAACGGTGTGTGAATCTACTGGCTCATACCGTCCGGTGGGTGTAGTTAGAGACGCAAGAGGGAAACAAACCAGGAGATGAGAAGCAGCGTGTTTCTAAGTACAACTAAAAAGAAAATAAAGCACTTCTGTTGCCAACCTGCCTGCCGAGCGTGGCAACTATGGTAAATACACCCCCCTATGAGGCAATCTACGGGCGAGGCCTGCGTTCAGCAGATAAGACTTATAGGCTGTAATGGTTGGAATCGAATACCATCAAAGATCGAAACCATTCAAGTAGTGGCGGAGGTTTAAACCATCTGGCACCGCGACAGCTAGTTACAATTAATATGTTATATATAGAAGATCCATTATTTATAGGCCGTTGTGGTTAAAACTGGTACTCTTGAAGAAGATATTGAGTGTGCTAATAACTGGCTACCAAAGTCCTAAAACTGTGTTCTGTAAAGAAAAATTTTATCTTCAAAGGGTGAAAATGAAAATTCTTGCAAGTTCACGTTTATTATTTATGAAATAAGTCTGAACTGTGGCATACTTAGAAGGTTTGACCATGTTTGCTAAAGCCTAACGGGGAAATGTTTGATCAGAACAGCGCTCGAAACGCGCAGTCAACAGTGAGGGCAGTGCATCTCAACTGGAGCGGCCCGGGTCATGGGAAACGCAAACACAAAACATAATGTCGAACAATAGCGCTCGCTCACAAGCCGCTACGGAATGTGGCGTACAAATTACACGCGTAATTTACGCTACGGGCTTATTACAATTGCAATTACAGTATTTAGACTATTCCGACTGTAGGTCAAGGCAATACGGCAATATACGTGGTAGAGCCATGCTGCAGTTATATTAGAAGTATAGTTGTACCACGAATGGGTCGGAAGGACCACGCTCTCGCAGAATACCAGCGTAAAAGTGTTTCGTATGGCGAGTGTAGAGAACCGGAGACCCATTTTACTGGAAACGAAGCATTCCATCTTAGTCCTAACGGGTGGCAACGCATCTGCATTTTGATTCCTAACCGAGGATAGATGTAGATGTCTATGGGCCACAGCTACCACTTACCATCAGGTGGACTGTGTGCTCGTTTATCATCCTTTCCTATAAAAAATACAATAGATCACTGTGTTGTAAGTTTTTTTTGTTTTATTTACAACCGCTTATATATTCCAAAAGGCTAAATGAGATATGACAGTTTATGCACTTTTTTGCTCGCGTACGGTAAAATTAGCTTTAACTGCATTATAGATTATTAATCAAACATTTTGAAATGAAAATTCGAATGAAAAACAATGAATAAAAGCGTAATTGTTGGTTATATATAAGTTATTTATTTGAAGAACGATAAAGATGTCTTCTTTTAACACACAGCATCTACATGAAGAGATGGCTTTCATGAGAATGCTGAAAGATGATGCCTTTATGGGTCGAATATCTAGATTTATTTATTTCAATAAACAATACCTCTTCAATAACTAGTAGGTACGACTTTGAAAGACTCTCAAATGGTCGCGTCACACAACCTTGACCTGTTAAAACTCGCCACAATATGAAGAATTCCAGCGTTAATGACGCGGCGTAAGAACTGTCTCGTCATCCAGCCTTCGAGACAACCTTGCCGTCGATATCGGGCGAACAACTCCTGGCGCCTGCAGGCGACCTTTGCTGTATTAGTACAAATCGAATGCTATCGAGAGATAAAACCGATGCGCGTTTTGTTACTTGCTCGGTATTAAAAAAAATTGTAATAGAAATATGCAAGAGGTCCCGGTTTCAAATCCCGGATGAACCTTAATTACTTTCGGATGATTTCTTTATTTTTCGCTCGGCACAGTTTTAGAAAATTTTAAAATTTTCATACATTCGTCTATTCTATTCTCAATTACCGAACTGCCATCGTGAACATTTTTTCCCTCCATTTCAATTTCTCCCGTTTTCTCTCATACACACAGTAAATTTATAAATAAAAGCTACGATGAATCATATCGACAATATTAAAAATTTCAGAAACGGCCGTCTGCCTTTCACTGGGTACTCGTACACTTGCCATCTAGATGCACTACATCCATCCACTCTCATTAATTCAAGTTTTCGCACACCCAAGCGTCTGTTACGAACGCACTCGAAATCTTAGGTCACTGTGATAGAAAAAATGTTAACATTATGTTGTTAAATATTTATATACGTGTTTCTGTACTTCAAAAGGCCTTAAAAAGTTATGAGGACTGATGAAGACATTTTTAGTGCAAATTTCACGAGATCGTTTCAAGATGAGGGTACGTTCCCTATACATATAAGGTGTGAGACAATCCTAATAATTGAAAGTGGATAATGCATACGCAGAACGTTCGTATTTAGAATGTGTGTTTAAAAATATTTAGCAGGTATTTAATGTTAATTTTAAAATTAATCTGTACAGATTGTCTGTATTCATAAAATTATAATTACCATCATATTTTTATTATTTATGATATTTTGTATTCCCGTCTTATCGGGCTAAATAATATGCAAAAAATTATCAATATATGTTGAATATAATATTATAGTACGTGAGGTAATATGGTCATCCGGTTAATATGGTCACTTTCTTATAACTCTAAAACTACAGCCTTGTTTACATAGATAGCTTTGCGACACGACAGCTCTTCATCGGTCAATCAAATAATAAAGGGTCAAAAAAGCGCTGTTGATATTACAGTAAACAGTTTAGTCGATTTTAGTATGGTGTAGTATAGTTAGTTTATTACGTTGATTTTTCGAAGTGTTCATAATTATTGCCCAGGCTTGTTTGCTATTTTTTCTTAGTATATTAGGTATAGTATACGACTTTGTGTTTTTGTCTCTGTCCTCCGCCTAGTTTTCGTTTTATAGGCAAAGCTTAAGGTGACCTCTCGTGATATTACACTCAAGTACCTTATATGTAAATTAAACTAAAATTAATTAACTATACTTTATTACACTAATGAAAA
>DWHP01002423.1:0-14484 GCA_018247895.1 Parnassius honrathi
ACCTGGGACAAATAGTCCGACTAGGTAAGTCCAACTTCGACCGAGAGGTCAATCGACGGATTCAACTCGGCTGGGCACCGTTCGGGAAATTACGACACATTTTTTCGTCAGGTATACCTCAAACTCCGAAAACTAGATTGTACAACCAGTGCGTGTCGTCGGTGATGACTTACGGATCTTAGACGTGGTCCTTCACTGCTGACCGTATGAGGACGCTCAACGTTGCTCAAGGTCACTCAGCGAGCTATGCAGAGGGCTATTCTCGGAGTTTCTCTGCGTGATAAACACAGGAATGAGCATATTCGCAGTGGAACCAGAGTGACCGACATAGCCCAACGGATTAGTAAGCTGCAGTGGCAATAGGCCGGCTATATCGCTCGAAGAATTATAACTGATGGGGAAAAAAGGTTCTCGAGTGGCAGCCTCATACCTATAGGGGTAGTGTAGGGTGACCCCACACTCCACTAGATGGAGTGACTACCTGGTAAGATATTCAAGAAGTCGGTATATGCAGGTGGCCCAGGACCGTGTTTTGTGGCATTACTTGGGAGAGGCCTACATTCGGCAGTAGACTTGTGAAGGGCTGCAATGATGAATGATGATGATGACAGCGTAGCGACATCATAAAGTAAAGATAATTAACGATTTTGCTTGTTATCTTAGCTATAGAGACTTGCATTTATCGTAAGTGTCGTAGCGGCAAGCGTTATGTTTTTCGTTATTATTTAGCGATTGGTAGTTTGCCATGGCGTCGCTACCTATGTCAAAACTTCAGGCACAGTTATAAAAAAGGAATGCTTCGTTGGTTTGGTCACGTTTAAAGAATGAATAAGGAAAAAGTGACAAAGCAAATCTGTATGGCAGAGTAAGCGGCAGAGTAGGCAAAGGACGCCGTAGACGATTTATCGACCACATTGGCGGTATATTGAAGATGGGGCAATTACAATCCAAGATAGGTATGTCAAGATCGTGCCAAATGGAAGCCCTTAGTCTCTGACAACCCTTCCTGCTGACAGGCGTGTGTGTTTAAGTTCCCTTTATCGATATAGCCTATTAAAGTCCACTGCTGAACGTAGGCCTCCTCCATGGAGTGTCTCATAGGGGGGTATTTGACATAGTTGCCACGCTTTCCAAACAGGTTCTGCATTTTTTATTTTAGTCATTAGTAAGTAGTTGCTGCTACTAACAAATCACTATAATACTATTAACATTATTTTTGATGAACATACAACAAGCTTGGGCCAGAATGATGGACAAAGTTGAATTATGTCTTATTTTGAAGATATAAATATATGCAACTTATGTCAAAAATCATATTTTTGCAGGACCTGGGATATTAATTTTATTGTATGTTTTACGCTTTGAAGGTTAATTTGTAAAATCATTCGTACATGTGATAAGTTGACTGAACACATTGAAAAGGCCAGAAAGGAATGTAGCTATTATTAAATAAAGTAAAATAAAACTCAACTTATTGCAGAAAATGTAATCAAGAAAAGCAGCAGGATGTACGTTGTGAGTTCTATTTGTGTCACAAACCTAGTACCACAATATTGTCATTATTCGTGTACAACAACCTACTATCTTGTTATTCGTGAGAAAAGCCAAGAATCAAGTTAAAAAAAAATTCACGAAAGTAAAAACACAAAATCTATCCACAATTACAGCCGTAATTCCAAATGCGAATGACAAGTTGAAACTCGAAGTTACCAAGTTTCCTTTGGAATAGGCAATAATCAATGTTCGTACAGCCATTTAGTTATGCTTATAATTTATAGTTTTACTACCTACATATTTTTGTATAACTGTTACAAACGATGTCAAGCACTCAATTTCATATATTTCATTTGCCACCCTCAAAATTTAACGTTCCTTTAATTGATTTTTATATTGTTGTATCATTAAGTCACATAATTAGTTCCTTAAAGATAAGACAATAAAAATCAAATTAACGTTTTAAATTACTTTCCTGCTTATTTCCATGTTAGCTACGTCTTTTTGTGGCAAATTCCATCAACACTCCTCAGCTTATCGTACATCACTAAATACCTTCCATAATTTAAGCCAATTGAATCAATCAGATTTAGTGATAATCATCGAATCAAACAAGTATTTTATGAACATTTACTAGGCGATAGAAATCCTTTTCTACCAAGAAGTACGTCTGGGTAGATACTGAGTTATGTCTGCAGCGAAAAAGTAGTGCTTGCAGTACTATTTTCCAATCTTAAAGGTATAAATAGGCAATATTTTGGGTGTTTTATCTTATTTCTTGTTTATCCTTTTCGTTTGAAACTCGCTGCAGATTTTCGTGGAATTCAGTAGCCACTGACCATCAAATGTACCGTCAATTCGTATGAATATTTAGTTACATAATAAAGGCTTAGCAGAGTTTCGCACTACAATATCTTTTATAGGTTTTCTAGATTTCTTAACAATCTGCATTTGTTAGGCTGCCATAAGTCCCGAATATCATGCAGCCATTGAGTTGGACAAGGTGTCGTGATAATCAGTGTTACGAACAATATTTTAAAGTGTAACATTGGAAGATATGCCTTAATTAAAAGGTAAACACAAGAAACTAAAAGGAAATACTACAAAAGCTGGAACAAAATGTATCCTGATCTTGAAGCATTTTCGACTACTTACTTTTTTGTCAGAGATTCCACTTTTTTCATTGAAGGGTGTAGAGTAGTAAAATTATTGGCTGTAATGCGTTCCATCATCTGTAAAGCCAAAAAAATATCTTTGTGTCTCTGTAGCCACTTACCATCAGGTGTACTCCAGGTTTACTTCATCATCATCATTATAGCCCTTCAAAAGTTCACTGCTGAATATGCCCCCCCCCCCGAAGGAATTCTACGAGGGCGACACTGAAAGTTTTTAAAACCGGCCACTTGCAAACGATATAATAAAAAATATATTAAAATTCTGAAAATGGAACTCTTTCTCAATATTATTGTATATGTGTTTTATTATATTTGTCATTTACTTACGATTTGGCGGCAAATTGAAAATTGTCTGTGTCACGTCTGCATGATTTTAACGCGAGAAAGTGTACAGTGATTTTTTTAAACTTTGGATGTCATTTAAATCAATAAGAAAGTTATGGTAGACTACGATTGGCATTTCACGATGAAGCCCCATCTCATGCCACTGTTTAGTAGTGGTTTAATAACTTTAAACGTAGTCGCACTAGTCTCACCGCTGATCTGCGCGAGGGACGGCATTCTACGGCAACGACTGAATCAACATCAGTGTTGTGCGGCGTTTGATAGAGACTAACAAAAGAGTTACTTATCAGCATATTCGGACAAACCCACGAATCGGTATGAGTAAAGTACACAAAATCTTCCATGAACAATTTGCTGTCAAGAAGCTTTGTTCCCGGTGGATATCTCAACTTCGTCCGAAAACTTCGTCGTGTTCATTGGTGTAGGGAAATGGTTCAAAGATTTAACGGAGGTGTCTCAAATGCTGTGTTTGAAATACTTACTGGATTTAGGATAGCTGGATTTATTGTTATTTTCTTGAAACTAAGAGACAGTCTGCTGTCTGGGTGTTTCCTTCCGAGGAGTCGCCAACTAAAGTAAAGAGAGTCGAAGCGTGGGAAAAAGATGGTGGCCTCATATTTCAGAAGGATAGATCATTACGCAACAATTGTTTCAGAGGATCGAAAAACATTTACTGCGGAGTGGTAAACTAACAATTATTTGCCAATTGTCTTGAAAAAAGTCAGGGAGGAACGACCTCGAAGTAGGAGCCTCCTTCGTAACCACAACGCCTCGTTGCACATTGCCAAGCAAACATTCGACTACTTGGCGACATCAGACGTGGAATTATTGGGTCACTCGTCATATAGCGCCGGCCTCGTACCTTACTATTTTATTTTTTTCGGAAAATAATAGAATAACTAAGAGGAAAACGTTTTTTGGACACCGAGGAAGCAGTTTCCAAATGCCGTGCCGAAGAGACCCCTAAGGACGAGTGTGCAAAGTGCTTTTCTCAGTGGTTCCATCGGATACAGCGATGTATTGATATAAAGTATAGGTTCCCAAAGTGGTCCAGGTGGACCTACAGGGATCCATAGGAGACCTCACGGGGGTCACGTAGATGCAAAAAGAGAACAGGGGTTCACCAGTTGTAAGGGCGGGGTCCACGAAAATTTTTCTGGTTTTCATATAAAGAACAAAAACTTTGGCTTAGATTTACCTATCAACGTAAGCAGGTAGCATCAATCACTATGTAGGTACTCAAAAATATTCCAGACTTAGTTCAAACACAGAATTGAATAGAACAATAGATAATGGTACAAGTGTACACCACATGTCAGGACTTGCAAAGTGCCGCCCGCGCGCCCGCTCGTCCAGGATGCTTGTTGAGACCTGCAAAGGGATGAAATGCAACTTGCGCTGTGCTTACAATCTACATTGGTATAAATACAAATACCAAGAACGAAACGTTGCTCATTTGTTTCCCAGATTTTGATCACAAAAGTGTGACTGTAAGTGAATCGATGACAGTGTTTGCTGTGCCGGAAAAAGTAAGTATCTGCCTATTTGTTATACATATTTTTATTGTATATTGTAATTTATCAATCATATTATATTTGTTTTACAATATGAGTATAATTAGTTGTTATGTATTAAAAATTAAATACTAGAGATTGTTCAAAACTTCTGTAAGAGAGCGGAAAGCCAGGGAAGAATAAACTTTGAAAATAATAATTTACGCGATGGCGGCGATTTATTAAAAGAGCAGTGTTTTCGCGGGCACTTTCTTTTTTTATTGCAATAATTGTATTCAATTGTGTTATTATAGTCATATTCTGGTTAAATCGCCTCAAAAACAAACGTTTTTACAGGTCACAACAGATACGAAAAATGGCTAAATCTAATAGGAAATGTCGACAGTGCAGTATTGAAGATTTGAAATTTGGTTTTCTTCCATCAGCGGCAGACAAACGATAGCCCATGTGTCTTTTCAGCAACAAAGTTCCGAGCAATCACTCTTTGAAACCATCGGAGCTCGGGGATCATCTAAGAAGGTGTCATCCTGAAAAAGTAGGTAAAAAACTAAAATACTTTCAAACATTGAAGGAAAAATACGAAAAGAGACCTACCGTAAATAGTAGTATGTTTGCTTCAACATTTCAAAGTAACGATGATGACTTACGGGAATTAAGTTGACAACAACATCTTACAATATTTCGTTGCTAATAGCTAAATCTGGAAACCACACACCATCGGAAAAGAGTAAATTTTACCCACTATTGAAGAGTTTTAAAAAACTGTTCTGCACACACCCCCATTTTACGTACTCGAAAGAAATCCTTTAGGCAACAACACTGTACGAAAATGTATTAATAAGAAGAGCTCCGATATAGAAAGCTTCTTGTGTTATTTTATAGCTTCTTAGCTTCTTGTAATTATCTGCAAACCACTCATTTTTCTTTTCAATTGGATGAGCCTACTTTGCCTGGTAATGAAGCTTAACTGTAGGCATATGTTCGATTTGCTATGGACGAATAAATCCATAAAGAGCTGCTACTCGCAAAAACTTTGAAGTCATATACTAAATGCGAATCGATATTTAACGTCCCGAGTGATTTTTTTGCAATTCACTGTGTCGTCCACCGACAATAACTTGCAGCAAAAATTTGAGTGATAGATTGCTCCAATCGTTTTAATTTGTGATTAACGCAAATGATAAAATAAGAAGCAATTCTTGGAATACCCGCTTCTTTGCACTATTGTGCGTTAAAAGTGATGAAGACTTCCCACGACTGTTCTTACATACTGAAGTACGCTGAGTGTCGAAAGGTGCATGCTTATCGAGATTTTACCAATTTTTAAATCAGTGATAGTGTCTGAAAACTAAAGCACCAGATTTAAAAGAAAATCTGATCAAATAAAAAGCGGAAATTGCGTACTTAACAGATTTGTATATAAAATTCATGACGTTAACTTGCAGTTACAGGGGGATATATATGTGGGATAAACTTAATGTAATAAAAAAATGGTGTAATTTGGGCTTTTCTTGGTAAATTGAAATTAATGAAGCAAAATATTAGTTGACGCGAATCCCACCAGTTTCCACGCTTGTTACAGATATAATGTCTTGATGAAGACATTCAAACATACGCTCAACATTTAAATACATTTCATGATTAATTTAAAAAATAGATTTGAAGTATTTTGACGATGAAAATACCATCACGGATGATAACCCCATTTGACGAAACGGAAGAGGCGGATGTGGATTACAAGTGGAACTACATAAGCTCAGCACCAACGGAAAACTGAAGATGAAATTAAAAAAAGGCTATCAAACATTTTGGCTGCAAGCAGAAATCCACGAAAATATCCTGGGCCGTGGGAAATTGCGAGAAAAATTTTCATAGAGTTTTCCTCGTAATATCTCGTTGAAAGAAGTTTTAGTGCCGTTAGAAACCCGTTAACAAAAAAGGAACAGATTGAATATCACAGAACGGGAAGATTTGAGATTACTTCGTACGAAACTGAATCCGAATATTAATAATTAGCTGTCAATTCATTAAGTGCATCCGTCTCATTAAAAAAATTACTATTTTTCGTTGTTGATTTACATATTAGAGTTCATTGTTGATTTTTATCAATTGTTGATTGTTTGTAATAACAAACGTTTATAATTTTGTATAACCACAAGTATTATTTTAATAAATGGGACACAAAAAATATGCTACTTTTTTTCTTCTTAATACCAATTTGGGGCGATATTTTTAGGAGTTTTTGGAATACAGTAAAAATGTAGCAGCAGAGGGTCTTCTGAAAATAGTAAAACTTTGAAAATGGTCCACTAGAAAAAAAGTTTGGGAACCTCTGATGTAAATGGATACTGTTTTGAAAAGATACTGGGTTGAAACTAAAACTCAACTAGCAACTTGACAATAATTATAGTGAATAACGGATTAAATATCAAGTAAATGGTTCACCGCCCAAATTATTTTAAGTAACACACAATTACTAGAATGTCGGACACGGGGATAAGTGAGAAAATGTAACGTCTATGAATATGATTGGCTTAATTTTGTAGAAAAATTTAAGTCAAGGAAGTTTAAAATCATTAAAAATTTAAAAAATCGGAAAAATAATCAGAAAATGTTTACGTGTTAACCTTTTTTTGTATATTATGTCATATTATTCTTGTATGTCTTGTTTTATGAATAATATTACGATTGCTGATCATGAGGTCCCGGGATCGAATTCAGAGTAGGGTCAAAATCAGTCATTGGATTTTTCTATCAAGAAAATCTCAGTATCAGCCCGGAATTAGGAAGTTTGCGGTGTTTCACCCCTGTGCCTCGGAAAGCTTCGGTCTATGTGATTGAACGAATAGAGAGTGGACCCGTGCTTGTGCATACACTTGGGCACTATAACCCTGCTCTACACAGTTGGCTAGTCTCCGTTAAGACCGGCCGCCATAACTGAAATTCGGTCTGAAGGACATTAATATTGTATCATAGCTACCCGACGTATAAACTTTTACATTTTATTTTGTCAAACATACTTTAACTTCATTTGAATTTAGAAATTCTATATTACTCTTCCATCCATCCATCCATCATAACCTTTAAAAGTCCAATGTTGAACAAAGGCCTTCCCTTAAAATGGCTCATTATTTACTATAATTGCCAGCTTGGAAGGCTGATTGGTAACAACAGTTTTTTCCTAGTTTTTATTAGTGAAGCGCCGTTGCCCATCTCCTGATATACTCTTGCCTTGCATCAACCTTGATGACTCAAATTATGTCTATTTCTTTTTAAAATTTACGATAAATTTTGATTACCCAATCTTTGAATAAAATTAACATAAAGATTAACAAATCAACTTTAGTTCGATTAAATCTTCCATAATTCGAATAGAAAATAATAATACTTGTGCAGAATAAAAATTTACTCGGACGTCGGCCATTTGCCACATCAATTCATATAGATAACCGAGCGAATGGCCTTCCTCATTATGGTGCAGACTGATTAATGCGACAATTGAATCTACTAAATATTCAATTTGTTAGTGGTTAAGCTTAAACCATGCCATTTTAATGAACGTACGAGTAGTGAAAGGATTTTCGTCATTTTTATTTTAAGTGTTAGAGCCACGCTTTAGCTATATTATGGTTGTAGCAGGAATGGATCAGCCCGACCAGGATAGAAACACACCCTCACAGAATTCCAGCATATAATAGAATCTTAATGCTACTGTATTTTTTATGGTGAGTGTAGAGAACTGGAGACCCTTTTTTACTAGAAATGAGGCATTCCATCCATCAAGTCTTCAGGGGTGGACAACGCGTCTTCATTTTGATACTTAATTAAGGATAAATGTAGATGTCTATGGGCACAGCATCCACATAATATTAAGTGGACTTTGTGCTTGTTTAACACCCTTAATCTTTAGAAAAAAATTTGAAACAGCTTATTATTGGGATTTACGTGGTGTAATATTGGTTTATGATTAAACATTATAAGTATGAAAGAAACCTTTCATAGGTAAAAATGTTTCATTAAAAATTGTTTTATCTAATTGTCTTACATACAAAATCAGAAAATAGGTATAATTCATAATGATGGCCATATTTTCACGTTTCGTGCTCTAAACTATGTTTAAAATTTTAAGTAACTAGCTCAACATAAATCGATTGCAAAATATTTGCCAAATATACAAATAAACAAGCCGGCAGACAAAAGAGTTTATATTGCATTGTTATTCGGTTTCCAGTTATTTAAAGTTTCAAGCCTTATTCTCTTCAAATTAGTTAAGAATCGATTGCAAAATTTTTTATCACACAGACAGCCAAGAAGTGAGTAAAGAAAAACGCTGCAAAAAACCAACAAAAACAGTATATTAATGCGTATTTAAATCGTAGAGCAAACGCTTATTAAAAGTAAGATGAACTTAAGAGTAACAGGTTAAGTATCCTAAAACTTACCGGATAAGTAAGGACCCGTATGCACTATTGCTAACCGCTAGTGATGTGAAGCTTCATCATTATCATTATCATTCCAGACCTTCACAACTTCACTGCTGAACATAGACCTCCTTTAAGGAATGCCACGCAGCAAATCGCATAATAACTCTTTAGATCTTGACCTACATATGTAACATAGGTTAACAACAAAGATTAGAGCGCCTTTGCTGCATTATATTAACGCTTTATATAATTAATTAGTGCTGCTTTGTTTCGTACGGTAAGTGTAGCGATCCGGAGACCCTTTTTACTTGAAATGAGACATTTTTTTCTTAGCCTTCATTGATGACAACGCTATTGCATTTTGGTTCCGAATTTCTTAAATTTATTTATCAGAGCAAAAAAAAATTGTTAGTTTTAGTACAATTAAAAACTGAGGATAGATGTTGACGTCTACAAGTTACAGTAAATTAGGTTGGCTGTGTGCTCGTTTGTCACCCTTATTCTATAAAGAAAAAACAACCTATGGGGAAGAAAGGTTCTCGAATGGCAGCTTTGCACTGTCAAGCGCAGTGTTATAGTGGGGGCAGTGACCCCAACTATAGATGAAATGACAACCTGATCAAACACGCAGACTATCGATGGATGCAGTTGGCTGTAGATCGTAATATGTCTATATTTTTGATCATATCTATGGGGAAAACCAATGTTTAGAGTAACGCGTAGGAAGAATCTGGGTTCGATCTCCGCTGGCACCAATGCTTATAATACATGAATTGGTAATTTATAATATGGATTTATTCCATGTGGCAGGTACTAAATATACGACGGAAGGGACAACTCTCTCTTCTATTGATACATCATCGATCATCAGCCATCAGCACTTAATATCGGCCTTTTCATGCCACACAATATTTTATCACACAGGATTTATCACGCAAAGAATTTCCGATCATTGCCATTTCTGACTCTGATTCATACCTCGGAAACATATTTTTACACGGTACACTACTTTACTATTATGTATTAAATTTGTTTTCTAGATTTTTCCAACATCTATTATGTACAGCAATATAACAAGGACAATAAATCAATAACGGAAACAGGTAAAGTTTAAACCAAGCATCCGATGGCAGCTCACCATGCAGACGCGATATCTTTGAAATACGAGTACGTTTCCACTCTTCTCGGTTGGACGCTTGTCGTAAGATATTGTTTACTATTTCCTTTTCAAATTAAACTTTCAAAGACATGTGACGAAAATACGTATATTCCAATAGAGAGTAAAGTTTATGTATTACCAAGTTTAAATAATTTATTAAACAAAATCTATATAAGAAGGGTTGTTGACTGATTTCTTATATTTACGCGAATACTACTCATTCCACAAAAATAATTTTACGGATTTTAGTGCGCTTAATTTTAACTTTTTTTAACTCCCGATATTTCTGGCACTTTACGCTGTAAAATGCTCAAAATATTGGCTGGGTGCTCACCCAAGGTCGGAGAGGACCGAGGTGTTTGACTCCCGGTGTCATGGTTAACGAAGGCTACCTGCAACTTTTAATGATTAATTTTTGGTCCATCCTACGCGGAATGAGATTACAGTATCTTGAAATCATGCAGTAGTATGCTTGAGTTTGGAATTATTTTATTAATTATGGGATCCCAAGCAGATGGTAGCACCCAGCTATCTTTTCTGTTGCATTAGGATTTTTTTTAATTCAATAGCCTTGAGAATCATCCTTAGTAGAAATTGGTGTTTGCTTGCGAGGATTTATAGTCTACCAAATCTGATATGATGGTCGGTATAATCTTGAACATGTTGACATACTTCAACTTCCCGGAGCGTCGGTGCTTTCATATCAGCGATATGTTTTTTCATGCGCTAATAATGCAGTAACTTTATCTGTTTTTGTATGACAATGTGACTGCATTCTTTGACCAGCTTATCTCCATATAATCTAAAGTTCAATTAAGTATGGAGCTAGAAGCAAATAATTCTTTAATTTTCCTAGATGTTTTAGTCATTCGAAATCCTAATAAAATCACCAGTTATAATGTGTATAGAAAAAAGACAACATTCCATCAATATCACTAAGCATGCGAAACACAGAATTTTTATACTTTTAATTTTCGCTGACGTTCTTCGACATGTACCCCTTCCCCAGTCGTGCTGGCCCTTACGCGTTGCAGTCCTAATAAACTGCAAAGCAACATGTATGATAATTTTAACCAGCGAATAAATTTAATTACTTTGAGATATGAAGCCTTCTGTGTTCAGAGTAACCTGGGGTTATAGCCAATTATTATTGGGTAAACTGCAAGGTTCATCATAACTTAGTAGTACCGTTAAATTCACAGCATATCAAAAGTACACTGCTGAACATAGACCTCCTGTATAGATTGCCTCATCATTATTACACCGCATTGCAAGTATTGTCACAGAGCCAGGTCCTGAGCCACCTTCATGCGTCGATTACCAGGTCATCACTTCCTTTTGTGGGGAGCGCCTTATACTTCGCTCACCGGTACGATACTGCCACTCGACCCCTTCTTCCCCATTGTTTGTCGTTCCTTCGAACTATATGGCAGGCCACTATCGCCATTTAAGCTAACTAACGGTTGTTGTTACTATGGTTAATCAGTGGATATCCTCATACCAGGTCTATCGCGAAGAGAAACTCCGATCGTAGTACTCTCAAGGGCTTTGCCGTACGGCCATCAGTGAAAGACTACGTCTCAGATCCATATGTCATCGCTGGTAAGAGACACTGTTTTTATACTTTTGTTGAATTGTCCCATAGGGAAGTTATTTGCCATAGTTGCCACGCATGGTAGGTGGGTTAGCAACTGCAGCTGATTTTATTATTTTGAAATATTAACAGGAATATGCTGATCTCCGGGTTTAGTTTCCCTCTGGAGCCTCTTACGACACCCACGTAATGGGATGAAATGCGATAGTAGATTCGTTTACGCGACTACTATAAAGCAAATTAATAATTTACAGTACTGATAACCGCTGTTGTTTATTTTTAAGTAGTTATAAGGATGCTGCTACCAATCTTGTAAGTTGTTTTCCTCTGTCGCCTCTTACGACACCGGAACCGTGTAGTTGGCGGTGGTAGAATGGTTACTATCCAACGAACCTTTCTACATTTGTCAATATACTACTTTTATCCAACGGTGTTAGTGGGTACACATATTTATAATAATGAAATAGGCGATCCGTGTTTATCATTTTTCCCTTGTTGAATTTAATTTGCTTTAAACATATGTGTTTGCTTTAATTATGGCTTGTATAATTTATGTAAATGATAATTTTATACAAAGTGATTTAACTAGTTTGCAAACAAATTTAAAATGTGATAAATGCATATGTTAAATTAATTTGTAAATTTCATATAGCTGGAAATTAGACTAAATTCGTCTGATTAAATCAATTATATAACTTTATTCTCTTTTTGAATTACAAATTATATTTTTGGTACTTCATTTTACGTGGGTACTACGTTTCATGAGCGGAGATGTGCGGTGATCTGGTAATCTTGTTATTAATGAAGTCAGTAGCTACTCAGAAACCGGTTAACATGATAGAACCACTCTGTAGCTACTTATTGCTGCGGTTCGAATAGGTTCGCATAACTGTAGTCGGGCCACGCTTCCACACAATATCAGCGTGAAACAGCAGAGTAATGCGTCTGCTTCATATTCATGGTGAGTGTAAAGAAGTGCTTCAGAGGTGGCAACGCGTCTGTATTATGATTCTGTATCGATGGTAGATGTTGATGTCTATAGATCATAGCTTCCACTTACCATCTGGTGCAATGTGTGTACGCTTGTCACCTTTCATCTAAAAAACAAAAAACTAAAATAAAAATGAACTTTTTGGAATCACCCCGGTCTTTTTAATATAGGTTTATTAAAGATTATTTTGTGTGAACAATCAGGTTTTTTAATGAAAATTAATTATATTTTTTTATTGTATTCAAATAATTTACGTCTGTTCATATTTCAGTTAGAACAGTGTCCTTCCCCAATCAAACCAACCTTTTTGTGCAACAATCATAGCACCTTTAATATGTTTTGTAATATATAAAGGGCAGATTTATTATTGTATTGAAAAATTTACTTATGTAAATGACTATTGCGTTAAATATTGTTTAGAAATATTATGTAACCTAGCTAGAAATAACAATCGTTTTAAAAATAAAATAAATTATTTCCTTGGTTTATACATAAATAAGCCGGCTTAGCCGACGTTCCTTTCCGTTTGGTGGCGTGATGAGTTCCAATATCAGATCCAAGCATATATTGTACACAAATTTTATTAATAGGACTTCATTGGTCTAATCGTTCAGAATGATATCTAAATTAGACAAACAAATTTTAAATGTCGTCAACACTTAAAGATTTATATGAAAGTATAATTTTTTAACGTTTTGGTACGTATAAAATTACAAAACAAAATTCCTTTCAAATAAAATGATATTAATTTACAACTGGACGACAAAAGATGGTTTTAAAGCGAATAAATTGCAGTATCAGTCTTTTGAATGGCCATCGTTGGTTAAACGTTTAATACCTATTTCAAGCTATTTGCTACAATAGCGACGTGATTTACGCTGAACCGCTAATAAATTGAATATTTAGTCATTCCAATTGTCTCATTAATCAGTCCAAGGGTAAAAATAAAATCCAGTCCCAATTTTTGTAATAAGGATGGAACAAAATATTCGTAAGTATTAAAAGAGACATTTTTTGGGAGAGACTTATGTTTAGCTCTGGACTTCAGAAGGGCTGTAATGAAAATAATGAATTTATTACTTTCTTTGGTACTATTGAAAATAACTTGAATAATTTTTTGTTAATCATTTCATTACAAAATCATAACATGTAAACCATTTGCATATTATATTTAAGATGTATGGATGTAACTAAGTGTTTCTGAACCTCAGACCAACAAAGAAGATAGACAGAGTGATGCAAGCATGCTCAGTTTATTACATGCACTCAAGCACACATTTATTTTATTTTATTCAAAAAAGCGTACACATATGCTCCAATATTACTTAACTCATTAGTTGCGAACGATTTAAGATACTTATTTAATGTACGTGATTGCTAGTTCCTACAATATGTGAAGCACGATTTTGTATAAGGCTCCGTCTCTCTTTCTTCGTTGGTTTGATTTCAAAGCCGTTAAATTATTAGGTTCAAGATAATCTCGCCAGGTATGATACGAATAGAATTAATAGAAAAATTTATACATTTTTGAGTAAGAATTTCATGATGTTCCTGTGGAGAAAATAAACCATAAAGATATGAATTAATTTGCAACCCTCCGCTAATTAAAAAAACAATGATGTGTCTTACCTGGATTGAAGAGCACCTCCCGTCCTCCCTCAACTGCATGCACCAATTCCGTCACCACTAATCCCAGCACCGCTACTCCCAACAACACTATTCCAGAAAAGACACACCATCGACGACAATACGACACGTGTTTCACCAGTACACGAGGCATCCTCAGGT